>JAVDBV010069170.1:0-15144 GCA_032619315.1 Piper longum
ATTGATCTCTTCCCATATATATATCAGTAATATATCAGAGATCAATATATTGTCCATGGAGTTGAGTCATTTGACAGGTTTCAGGGTTCTGAGCCCCTTGCTCCATCTGCTTCTGCCTCTCTGCGTCCACTGGGTGGCCGAGGAGATGACTGTTTCTGTCCTGGTTGATGTCACCACTAATGCTCTATGCCCTGGCCAGTCCACCTGCTCCCAAGCCATTTACCTCACTGGCCTCCAACAAACAGTGAGTAGTACTTTTCTTGTTTTTGTTGCATCCTGGCTAGCTTTTGCAACTTGGGTTTTTCTTTTTTCATTTTTTTATTGGCTCTAGTGGATTATGGTGCTGATGTAGTGGTGGGTGTACAGGTATTGTCTGTTGGATGATTTCCTTTATATCCTTTTTTTTTTCCAAGTATTGAACTTGAAAGTTAACAACTTGGTTGAAATTAGCTCAGACTCTTATGAGATGTAACAACTCAAAACTGATATTGTAAGAAAAATAAACGGCTTTACCATTGTAGACATAGATTAAGAAAGCCATTTGAAATTCAAATATCCCCTTTGGCTCTTATCTCATATAAAAATGTTAGACAGCTTGTTACTTAGCATGAAGCTGCAGTTGATATTAAAGTGAACCTTGTAATATAATATTTACTACAATTCTTAAATTTAATTTAATACAAGTTTTCATCCCTTGAGATAGTGCTTACGTACTGTTCTTTATCAACCCAATAAATGTTGTTGATGTTTCTTGAACAGCTTATTTTATATGTAAAAGCACTGAAGGCACTTCTGTTCATTTGTAGGTCGTGGGAATTTTTAAAATGGTTGTACTTCCTATCCTTGGGCAGCTATCAGATGAATATGGTCGTAAACCATTACTTCTCATTACGATATCTACATCTATCGTGCCATTTGGTATGTTAAATAAACTGAACTCAAATTTAGTAGTTACAACCTAGGAACTGTAATTCTGATTTGGCCACTGTATCTGCTATAAAAGTTTTTGGATTCGATGCTGATATCATCTCTCGTGCTAGTAGCTAGAGAATGGTTTTCCATCTTGATTTACACTTGATCCAGCATTAAAGAGAGCTGGATATTGCATTTCGCTAATGTCTCAGTTTTTAATCAATCCATTAAATATCACAGATCAGGGGAATATGAGTCCCTCTCATGTTACTAGATATGGTGCAGTTCGGCAAAGAGACAGTTTCTGCGTTTGGCATGTAAAAATTATCTCGATATCGAATTGTTTTATATTGGATCAGTATGTATGTTTGTTCGATATTGTGTAGCACAATCTCTGAGAAGAATTATCGTTTGTAAATTTATATGGTTTCACCACTTGGGAAAGCTCAAGCTATTGGGAAAAGGGAACCCAATAGTATTGTTTCATAATTTCTCTCATGTAGAAACAAAGTTTAACTGCTTAGCATATGTACAAATGTCGGGCATACTGTCCATTTAGAATGAAACGAAGGAAATAAATAAGTGCTAAATTTCAAAATTAGATATTAGATCCTTGATAGAGTGATTATCTTTTTTTTCTTTTTTTTTTTTGATTGTTACAATCTGGTCCTATCAACTATGCAATTTTTTCAGCTCTTCTAGCATGGGATCAATCAAAAGAAGTTGTGTATGCATATTATGTTCTCCGAACAATTTCATTCATCATAAGTCAAGGGAGTATATTCTGCATTTCTGTTGCATATGCGGTAATACATTTTCTTTTCATAGGCTATATTTTGAAAGTTCACTTGCAGTATAATATCTTAAGAAGTGTTTGCATCTAAATCTTATAGGCAGATGTAATAGATGGTAGTGAGAGGGCTGCAGCATTTGGTTATGTTACTGGTCTCTTCTCTGCATCACATGTTGTTGGAAATGTGCTTGCGCGTTTTCTTCCCAAGAGTTACATTTTTTATGTTAGTTCTCTCCTTCTTAAGAATAAATTTGAGATGAAATATTTAATGGATTTAAACTTTTCTAACATTCTCTTTTAATTTGATTTTCCTTCTTCATTAGGTCTCCATATCTCTGCTACTGTGTGGCACTATTTACATGAAACTCTTTCTGGTTGAGACAATTAGGGTATTGCCTAAATCTAACCGTCGGAATCCTTTTTGGTCAACAGTCTTTGGGGCTGTTCGAAGCCTCTGTAACTCCATGAAAGAAATTATTTCTGTAGTAAAAAGCAGGTTTGTCCAACTATTTTCTTTTCCCGCAACTCATTGCCTCCTTGTAGACTTTTAGTGTGGCTTATGTTTGCGTTGTTTTTATCCATTGTTGCCTCTAAAGAACTGTATTAAACTATTTTGGAGTTGCTTTTATTTTATTGCATGCTTAATCAAACCTCAAAAACTTATTAATAATTGCCATTGAAAGTGATTTATCTGAGTTCTCCAAGGTGTTATTTATTTATAAATGTGCTTTTTGATTTGAATTGGCTAAATTAAATCTCTTTTTGTGTCCTTTCTTTTAATAAAATTTCTTTTCCTGCAGCCATATGCTCAAACACATTGCATTGGTTTCTTTCTTCTATGAGTTAGGCATGTCAGGAATTACTAGTGTCCTATTGGTAAGTTTCATTTATCCTTGTGAATTTATGCAATATTGGTATCGCTGGTGGCCATGTGCTTTAACCAATGCTTCAACAGGCTAAATGCCCTCATTATGTGTTCCTGCATTAGGCAAAACTGTCTTATGCCTAATATATAATTAAAGGACAATACCATATCCCTTGTGCTGATTTTCAGCTCATTGGTTCCTTTCTGAATTAGTAGACTGAGATGGAATTTCTAATTTCTTGCAAGAAAAATGTATTCTTTTTAAGTGTAGTTTCTTATTGTGGCTCCTTCTACATTAGGTTGAAATTATTTATGAGAGTGTTTTCCAATAACAACTCATAAGTCAAGTTTATACTTGGACCAAGTATGCTTGCAGTTAATTGCTTTGGTTATATATGCTATAGCCCGTTGTTCAATGTCGTTTATATGTTATTGTGCCCTAAAACTAAGGAGTATAATGAAGCAAACAAAAAGTAAATATGAAGGATCGCATGCTTTTGGCCTGAGACATTTTTTTTTTCATTACTAAGTGAGATCTCATTTGCTTTTGCAGTACTATCTGAAATCAGCATTCGGTTTTAGCAAGAATCAGTTTGCAGAAATTCTGATGATGGTTGGAATAGGCTCTATTTTTTCTCAGGTACAAGTTTGTGATATCTATGTGCATAATGTTATCATGATATTTTTCTTCTTGAAAGATTTCAGAAGTCAGCAGTTCAGCATTGTGGCTCTTTTAAGTCATATTAAATGGTTTACATTCCTATTACCTAGGTGGTAAGTTTATTTAAGTCAAATGACAGAAAATATTAATTTGTTTAGGAGTAGGGATGAAATTTATAAACCTCTGCTTATTGGACGTCTAGCTTCTGTTCTGCTTGGAGATCTTGAATGGAAAATATGTTAAAAAATGTTTGTATAACATTATATTAGGCTTTATGTATTTCCAGATTTTGGTTCTCCCTGCTGTTAATCCCTTCTTAGGGGAGAAGGGTGTACTATGCATTGCCATTATGGCATCTCTTGCCTATGTAAGTTTTTATGATAATGCTTCTTCATAACAAATACACGCACATCTCTAGACGTAGCTATGAACGCTATGATGGCATCTTCTATAATGTTTCTTCTGGTACAGTCTTGGCTCAATGGCTTGGCATGGGCTCCTTGGGTATGTGTTCCTTAAAAATTCTTTTAAATTGTTTCCCTTTATTTTAGTCTAGAGCTTCTATTGATGTACCTGAATCTACCACTCATTACCTAGTAAAACAAAAGTGATGCCCTGATGCTCCCTTCTCTTAACAAAGGAAAATGGGCCTTGGATTAGATCTTCTCTTAAACGAAGAAAAATGAAGTCAAAAAGTAAATTGTAGAGAACATTCTAATTTAATATCAAATAAAGTATAAAGGACTCAATTTCTTATTTCAATATTGAGGCATTAACGGGTTATCCACATTTGAAGTCAAGCATTTGAGACAATGTCAGAGATGACTGTATTCTCAAATTGAATTATAGATATTATGTTTACTTCTGAAAATTGCAAATACTTCCCTCTGCTGATGATACTATAGGAAACTGTATGAATTTGCAAAACTAGCTTACCATCTGCTGATGCTAAAGTTAAGCACGGAGGCGATAATGACTACAAATTAGGTTACGGGAATACTTATTGAACTTATCTGAACTTGTATAATTGTGTCTGTACCTATGATTGAATTTGCTAAGAAGTATGTATTTAAATTTAGAACCTTAGTAAGATATTCAGATTCTAAGAAATTACAACTAACATTAGTTGGCTGTTACAGAGAAATTTAAGTTGTGTGAACTTGTATAAGTGTGTGTACCTGTTGTGTGATTGGCAAAATAATGTATGTGCATTCAAAACCATAAATAAGATATTCTGATTATGATAAAAATTATAATTTGTAGTGATTAAATTTGGTCGCAGGTTCCTTATCTTGATGCATCGTTTGGAGTCATCTATGTTCTTGTAAAGCCAGCAGTAAGTGTTCTCTCTCATATTTCCATGCTATTGTGAAATTTTCTCGGCAAATCAAAATGATAGGTTTCACTTACTCAAATTCGGCATTGGTCAGACTTATGCAGTTATATCAAAAGCAACAAATGCTGCTGATCAGGTGTCTTTCATCGTTTTCTTATTATATTGTTTTTGTAACATTTTATGATAGAGGCATGCAGTTTTTCTGCTTTATGCAGCAAAATTATTTGTTTGATTTCTTTATGTTTATCTGTATGTGTTGGCCCATGTTCTTTTTTGCATACCATGAAATCTAAGTCAGTCATGAGAAAAAAGAATTTATGGGAGCTCAGATTACTGGATCATTTTATATATGAAGGATAAGTTCTTCGTAACTTAATTGTCAAAATTGCATTATAGTCTGTTGTCGTTCTCTTCAACATCTCAAGATGCTAGAATTTAGAGTGACATAATATTGTGTCGAGTTCTGGTCGCAATACCTGATACACTGTCTCCTTATTATTGAAATTTCAATCCATTTTCAGGGGAAAGCACAAGGATTTATTGCCGGTATCCAATCTGTTGCAAGTTTTGTGTCAACTATTGTTATGAGTCCATTAACATGTAAGTATCAATGCTTTCTCTCAATGTACAGGGTGATATGCAGCCACCGGATAGGATGCGGTAGCTTAATTGAGCCAACAGAGATTGTTTTCATAAGCTTCCAGTTACCTGTATTCGCATTAACCGCATTGATATCATTGTTTTGCAGCTCTGTTCCTTTCGACCAACACACCCTTTGATTGCAAAGGGTTTAGTCTTTTATGCGCATCGGTGTCCATCATAATTGCACTTTATCATGCATTCATGCTAAAGCAAGATAGAAGCTCAGATGAGGAAGACATGGAAGCTCCCCTTCTTGCATAAGAACGAAGGCAAATATCATGAGCTTCTGCTCTAATTAACAAAGTACAAATGCAATCATGGTCGAGGAAATGACTAGTTTTCGAGCAAGTTCTTGTTTGGATTAGTACATAACTAGACGAGCTTGAAAACATGTCATCTGTTTTTGTAGTTCCTGTAAATAAACTGCTGTATCAAGCTTAGCTAGTGTTTCTAGCTGATCAAATTTCTGTTTGTATGTGCTGTAAAATCAGTTTTAAGTTGAATTTTACCATATCCATTATCCAAGATCATTATGCTGCCTTGTAATGTATGTATGTAAATGCTTTGGAATAGTGTGATGCAGAAGAATTAAGAATTTAATGTTATTTTGGTTGAGTTTTGTTAAACTTAATCAAAATACTAATTCTTGTTCTGCATCAGGAAGCTCACGAAGATGATTTATATGAACACAATGATCACTTTGATGGAAACCATATTTAGCAAAACTTGTGGAATTATTTCTCGAGCGAATTTTTTTTCTCAGATTTTTTTCCTAATGGTTAATACATCTTGTACTTAAGAACTTGTCATAGCAGGTTAGCCATCGTCATCCCACAACTTCCCAAAATTTGTTTTTCAGTGATCTTTTCGTCTGAAAAATGCTTTCTAACTAATTATAATAAAGAATTCCCTCATGATATTTTTAAGGGATTTTTTGATAATTTATAGAAATTTAGATGTGGCTAGGGAAATTCACCTCAAATCTCTAGAATTTATAATACAAGATTATATGATTTTTAATTATTTATTATTTTTATAGTTGATTATTCTCACATGGTTTAGAATATAATATATTTTAATTAAAATATTTTTATGATATTTATTCGGAATATTTGATTTATATTATGACCGATACTTATTACACTCTTATATATTATGTCCATTTCTAAAAATCTTAATATATTATTATTTATTAATTAGCTGGTACATACCAAATTGTTAATCTTAGAAATCTACTTTTAAATAATTGATTTAATATGGAGTCTTGTTTTAGATGATTAATAATTCAATGGGGTTCTACCAAATCAAAAAGGATATTTTTAAAAGGAAAATATCATAAATAATTAAGTTTAATATTTTCTATTATAAATGACCAAAATTTTCAATTTATTATAGATATAGCCAGATCTCAAATTTTTATTTCACATGTAGCCAATTCATATATTTTAAAAATATTTTACATATAATATTATTTTTTTGACATAAATACCCTTAATCTAACTTTAAATTTTCTTCAATATATTTTTTGTGTTTTATATAATGAATGATATTCCATTTTTAAAATAAAATTATTCATAATAAAAATATATTGGATAAAACAAATATTTCAATTTTTAATAAAATGTGACAGTTTCAAATTAAAATTTTGAACATCTAAAAATATATCTTTTTTATTTTGATTTTTATTTTTGATAGCCTAAAATTCAATTTCCTTTTTAATTGTTCATAATTCAATAAAAAAATATGTTTTACTTTTTTAGCTCATCAATAATATAGTTTTATATTCTATTTCATAATCATCAGTTAACTTTTTATTTTTATAAATAAAGTTAGTAAAAATTATAAGTTTTATCTGATATAGATTTTGGTATTAGTAAAAATAAATCTTATGGGTATCTGAAAATTTTTAAAATGACTATTTATGATGTAATTTTGTAAAATTGGATATTTTTGAAAGAAAAATTTAAAATGTGGTTATTTTTAATATTTTCCTTTATAATATTTTTGAAAGAAAACGACTTGTAAGTGCTTCTTTTACTTTATCTAAAAAATGTGAGTTACGTGATGTCTGTTGTCATTTTAAGGTATCGTAAACTTTATTAAAATTCAAATCATAAAGTCGCTAATTCCTTTTACTTATAAACCTTGAATCTATTATCAATAACCAAAATTTCACAATATTAAATGCTAGACCGGATTAGCCATCCGGTAAATCGGGTATCGTCCAAAAATACAGTTCATCCAAGGACATTGCGAGGGCTAAAAATGTCCTTGTGCTTATGGTCACCAATGACGGAGAAGGGTTCTGTTAATTACATAATAATTTTAAAATTTATCGTTCAGAATTGTATAAATTTTAGAAAAAAAAAGCTATTGGCCCCAGCAATGAAAGTACCAAAATCTCCTTCAATACCGTCATTCTATAGTATTGATTCTACTTACCAAGAAAGTAAGGACTTATTATCTTCTAAAGTCCAAAGACCCACGAGGTTTATTTTTAAAAAGTGATAAAATTTATATATATATATATATATATATATATGTATATATATATATATATATTATTTAGAAAGGTCTCCGTATTCATCGTATTACAACCATCTTAGGGTTAACAAAATTATAGATCTAATTTACATAATTAAAATAAATTAATAACATAAATAATTTATTATTATTCTCCTTTAATAAATTTAAGTTTTAAATTTAATATAAATTTTTTTATCATTTATACTTCAAACCCACAAGGTTGTATATTCAATTTGCATGAATAAGAGGCATGTAACTCTAATTAAAGAAATTGTAATGTTTTTCGAAATAAACTATAAATCGTATAAATTTTTTTATAAAAATTGTATGAATAAAATTCACTTAAAGAATTAATTTTACTAACCCATTATATAAATTCACGATCTAAATTTACAAATATAATTAATATTACCAGTTTCACAAACCCAGAATAAAATTATTATAAAAATGCCTTAAATCATACCCCACGACCCGAACCACCCACCGTTAATAATTGAATAGCAACCCCTAAATAAAGTAATCAACAAACCGTGAATGGTACCGCATAACCAAACCAAGACAAAGCCCAAAAAGAAGCCGCCCGAATTGACTGTTTTAACCTCGCTATATTTGACCTTGCCAGAGCACAAGCGCAAGTACACATTTTTAAAATATAATTCAACGGTTCATAAGACGCCACGTAAACGCAAAGGTGGCGCACCGGTCACACACACCCACGTCACCGCATCCACTACCGTCCGATCATCTCGCCAAACTGAATCGCAAGCCGTCGATTCCCCGCCGCCGGCGCGTTCAGATCTTGTGGAGCTTCTCGGCCTTGACGAGGGGGTTGGCGAGGGCGATGGCCTCCCGGCCGGCCGCCTTGAAGTCGAAGGTGCAGCCGTGCTTCTCCGGGTACCGGTGGCTGCCGCAGAACGTCGCCCCGCACCGGCACCGGATCCCGGTCAGCCCCACCCTTTTCGGGCAGGCCGAGCACCGGTTCGGCCCAGACGACGACGGTGCCGGGGAGGGGTCCGGTACCTCAACCACCGCCGGCGTCGGAGTCAGCAAGACGACCTCGGCGGCGGGGGCGGAGGATGACGGGACGGGGAGGAGGGACTTCTCGACGGCGGATTTGGCGGAGGAGTGCTGCTCCTCCTTGAGTCGGAAGTCGCGGTAGCACTTGGAGCAGAGGTTCATGGTGGCCGGGCTGCCGAAGAACCCGCAGTTGTTGGCGCAGAGTCGGTGGCCTTCGGGGGCCTCGTATCCGTGTTCCTCCGCCATTCACCAAGCTAACCAAATCGATCGATCTGCCCAAAAAAGAAAAGAAAAAACAAAACTATAATCTCTAAAACGATCACAAACCTAGAGAAGAAAAATATTCAAATCGATTGGAAGATTAGATGGAACAAATTGAACCAAAGTTCAAACCAACCCATCACACGAAGAACCACAAAACAGCTATAATTAAGAACAATACCTGGAATCTGAATCGGAAATCGGAGATCAGCAAAAGGAGCGAAGGATCGGCCTTTTCGAAGAAATTGGGCAATGGAGAGAATCGGGGGATTGGATTTATAGGAAACCAATCAAATCAAAGGGCGGTTCAGCGTGGCGTCAACCACCCGCTCCCCTCTTTATGAAAAAAAAAAAAAAAAAAAAAGAGAGGGGGAATTCGTAGTGGAAACCGCGTGCCGGAAAACGAAAACCCTTTCCGTCTCGCCCCCCACGAAGATTCCAACCCACTTTCCTCGTCCTTTCTGTTTCCTCTCTTATCCTTTTCTTCCCCTCCTTTGTAACTGAGTAAGCTTCTTCCTTACTAAATGCTCTTCAACTTTTCTTTGATTTACGGCTCTGCCATCCCTCCTGAGCCGGTCTTGTTTGTTCTAGTGGGCCCTTATTTTGTCTGAACGAAATTTCTTTCTTAGGCGTGCTTCTGAGGGTTTCACGCATGTGGTGTTATTGCCAAATCAGCATTTTTTATTTGTTTATACAATTGGCTGAATTATTTGCTTTTGACTGAGCAATGACGGGGGCATAGTTGGAACATTTGAGATAAAAGTCAAATCAAGTAAATATATTTATTTTCTAAAAGAATAAACATAAATTTGAAAAAAAATAACCATGCAAAAATACTGTATAAATATATATTGTTTAATACCATCTTAATGACGAGATTAATCATAACTCAATACTAATGTGATGACATGTGAACCGTCATTTATACTTGATATTTTTAATTGTTATTATCACTTTTCTAATATAATAATAATTCCGTTTACCTTCTTATGCAGTCTTTAATGAATTTTATTAACCATACATTATTTTTCTATAGTTAGTAAGGTTGACTTTGAAAAATGTTACATATTTTTGTACTAATTATATTATTATATAATCCTGATGAAAACTTTCAAAAAATGTTTACAATATTGAAGAAACTAATATATAAAATTCTCATAAAAAAATTTCAACATGTAAATAGATAATCAATAAATTCTTTTAAAATTTCAAAAATTAGAAAAATATTCAATATTTCATTTGTCACAAAACATGGATTGCATGAGACCTTCAATCCTGTGTCGCCATGCATCCTTACCTATTTTATAAGATTACCCTTTTATTCATATTCATGAAAGTATTACTTTTTTATTAAAATTTTTTAATTAGGTCTCTTACATGTCTTTTAATTATTTTACAATATTATTCTTTATTTCTTATTCATAAAATCAAATCAAATTATAATTTTATTTTCTTACTATTACAGTTAAAAATAGAAAAGCTAAATCAGCTAAAACTAGGTTCTATAATCTATAATAATAATAATAATAATATGTATAATATGTAAAATCGAAGACTTCTAATTTATTGTCAACATGTCTCCTTATGTATTATTCGAGTGCTGTCATCCCCTCAAATCAATCTTTAAGTCAAGTTATGTTAGAAGGTTTGGTGGGACCAAAAATTAACCCGGGCGAGCTAAATAAAAATAATGCCACAAGCGAGGAATAAACACCTAAGATTTTTATTTGGTTCCTTAAAGTTTAATTCGAATCCCTAAGTTAGTCGATGGTAAGATTGATAGTCACAATTCACTATTTCTTCTTTAATTTTACACTTTACATAAAATAGTGAATTTTGCCACCTTTAAATAAATTCATCTTTAATAACTTTAACTCCAATACCCTGGTTTGAATCTTTCTATTCTTCAAATCTTTAAAATAAGTTCACCACTGTATATATCAAAAAATGATAGGGTAGTAAGTTTCGTCTCAATCCAAGGTCGGGAAAGCCTTCAAATTATTTTTGGAGTGATAATAGACTGAATCGGACCACTTTGGGTTGGTTCAAATTAGTAAAATAGTAAACCAGGCTAGGTGGCATAGGTTTTAGAAGATTCTGGGTACGTCGGGCTGCATGTGGTGTACGATGCGCCAACTCGAATTTGGATCGTGAACGGGTCCGTGGACAAGGTAGTGGATTAGATAAGGTCACTGGACAACTCGTCACGATTGTGGACACAGGCTTGTGGACACAATCACATGTAAATGGGTCTAATGGACCCAGTTATGGTGGTGGTACAATGCTAATTTCGAGGGCTCCGACAACGTTTTCTTAGCGACTCCAGCAAGGGGAGATTGTTAAACCCTGGCTTTTCACCCGATGGTTTTGTTTCGGTTCGGTCGTGACGTGAATCAAGTTTCTTGTTCAGTCCTTCTACCGCCTATGTATGTATGATATGTAGGTATGCATGAGCTACCCCGTTAGACGCTACGTGCACAACCTTTTTCATGTTTGGCTCGGTTAAGTCGAGTCTAGTTAGACTTTAAGACAGAGTCTTGCATGTCTAGTCACGTTGCGTGTGTTGTGGTCGTGTTTGTTGTAGGTGTTTCCGGTGGGAAAAAAAACTTAAAATCATGCAAATGAGGACCGGACGTGAAAGGCATCATGTCAACACCCTCACACCCGGACAAAGTTTAAATTTTGGGCTCAAGTTCAAACCACGAATGCCAAGGCGTTGTCAAAGCACCCTCATGCCTGTGACTTGCCTGATTTGGGAAATTTTTTCATGTTATATTATTTATTTATTTTATAAAACACCAAATCATTTTCCGTTTTTTTTTAAAATTTAAATCCCAACACACCCCTTTAGGTGTGACACCCATGCCTATGACATTACTAAGCTAACCACCATTTTATTTAAAAAAGCTCCACTCTCATCCTCACCTTTCCACTCCAACACAACCACTCCACTCACCCTCAATGTACCTCTCCTTCTCCCAACCTTCTTCTTCACTCTCCGAGCTCGCTCTATCCTTCCTTGGATTTCCATGGTGTTCTTCTTTTAAGGGCTGAAGGACTTAGAGTTGGAAAACTCCAAGTGACCTCCCCTTGAACCATTAAAGGTATGTTCTTGCCCTGGTTTGGGTTGATGATTCTTGTTTGGGTAACTGTTTCGTGTATAGATATTATTTTTTACATTTTATTGTATTTTTACCTTGCAGATATGCCTTTTAAAGAATTTTGAGATGTGGTTTCATGTCATTCTCATGTGTAGATAAATAATTATGATTTTTGTATCATCTATGTGTCTAGATCTGCACAAGTTATGCATAATTTATAACTCATGCTTTAGATGTTAGATTTGTATGATCTTGCTCTTTTTATTTTCACAAGCCATAAATCTACAAGTTATATGTTGAGCATGTCAACGGATTTGGCATGAATAATCTTGAAAAGGTCCAAAATTTGATTAAATATGGCAACTTTCAAGGTTCCAGTGACCTGATTGCCCATTTTCCTAATTTTTACACCTTGATATGGTTTTAATTTCATGATATATCTTATGTTCACATGTTAATCATGCTGTGAACTTAATGTCATAAATTTACTGTACTAAAATTACTTCAAATAAGGCTTGAACAAAATTAATGAAACATTGTGTGCATCTGTTGTGTCTTGTGTTGAATGCCTGTGTTGTGTGTTTAGTTACATGCTTGGCTAATAATTAGATCACATAAAAATCTATAAAAAATTACCTAATAAACTAGTAATTTTTTTATGTAACCCTGAAATTTTAGAGTTAAATTCATTCTAATGGTTAATTTGATTGGATTTTTGGAGTACACAAGAACTAAGTTCATAAACCTATTTCTATAATTTCAATTAGAAAATCTGTAGAAAATGTATTCATCTGTGGAAATTTTATATAATGAATTAAATAGTTTACTAAGTATCCTAATATTATCCATGTAAATTTTTGGAGCATTTAGGTATGTAAGTAATTTAGTAGAATTTTCTAATTCTACCATGGTTGGGTAAATAATAGAAATCAAGATTAGAAAGATTAACTAGTCCCAATTACAAGGAAATTGGACCTGAAATATTAATGGGCTGAATTTTTAAATGTTATATAACTATTTCAATTGACCGAAGCCCATTAGGACTTCTCATGCCCATGGGCCAAAATTGTAAAGTTTGTTGTGCAGTGACATGGGTACTGTTCATAGTACATTAATCCGACTTTAATTAACCTTAATCAACATGGTAATCTATATATTATAGCTTGTTAATATTTATGATAGACCCTTAGGGTGTGTAGAACTAGGGGTTCAAATTTCAGCTTAATCGGATACTATTTGGTCTTTCTGAGAAAATTTCTAGTTAAGTTTGACGATAAAACCTTAAGTACGAAATCATACACTAAGTAGAATTGTAACCCCAAACCTTAAATTGAACTACCTAACAAGGTTTAACCCATTACTAAGCAAAATAAGTAAGTTAATAAGTTTTACATATTGTACATGTGTGAAGGCTTTGCCTCATCTTGTGTGCCGGTGTGATCTGATTATGATTCGGATTTCATCGCCTGTTAGGTTACACGAGTTGAGCTCATCATTTTAGGACATAGGGCTCCAGTCATCCAAGTCTGTAGGACTCTCTTGCTTAGTTTAGTTCTTGAGTGTCACATTTAATCACGTTTTAAAAGATAGGACGGTGTCAGCAGTATTTTTATTGGATCCCTTCGATACCGGGCTATAACACCCCATTCCAGTTCACCCATGAATCGACCCGAAAATGTCACCGGCGACCGAACCTTTCACTAATCTACTTGATTTGGTTAAGTCAACCCATATCTGTAAAACCCGTGACTCGAGTGAGGGATTTATTACAGCTAACCAGTCGGTTCAACCATCGGTTTGAGTTGAGTTAGTTCATAGACCGCATGCTGAGTCGAGACCGGCGTGAGTTATGAGCGATGAGAGTCACGTATACCTGAGTATATGATGATAACGTTGAAAAGATGATGTGAGATGAGTTATTAGAATGTATGAAAGTATGCAGTAATTTTTCTTTTTATTGATTGATCGTAGAAATAGTTTTAGGTCGATTAACGCATTAGGACGCGTTATTTGGTAGTTATGGTGGGTTATTAGTTATAGATCATATCATTTGGATGTTGTGATGTTTATTTTTATTTTATGGGATTTTCCCCTATTTTTATGTAATTTTTTAGGATTTATTACGAGTTAGTTATTATTTTGACTCGAGTAGGAATCGAGTCAATACTTATTTATGAGTTTGCCACCGTGGTGTTTTTCTCCCCAACCGACACTTTCTTCACCCAAACCCGACGCCGCCCTTGGTCGTCGTCGCTGCCGAGCACCGCCCTGACCGCCGATCGCCCGCCATCTAGCCCCCCCCCCTATCCAGCGCCGCTACCGAGGCCGGCCGTGGGCCGATTGGAGCGACCCACCGCGCGGCCAGATTCAGCGCCACCGCCGACGGCCATCGCCGTCGCGATCGACTGTTTTGTCACCATTATTGCGTTGGGCTCGTCGAGACGAAGCCGATCCTTACCCCCGATTGCCCCGCCGTGACAGTCACCGGAAAATCACTGGGAGCTGATGGAAAATTGCTGGGACCCGCTGGAAAACCGCCGAACTTGCCAGAAAATCGAAATTTGCCCGGTTTTCTACCGAGTTCATCCAATTGAACCTAATCGAATGTCGGACATTGCTGAGCACCGAATTCGAGTTCAGACACGCACAACGAAACCCTAGCCGTCGCCGATTGTTGACGACGCGCGAGGTATAATTTATTTAATTTAATTATTTAGAGTTAACGATTATTAGCACAACATGCTATGATAGTATGATTGAGTGGCTGATGTGTTATGCATTTTTATGTTAATAAAAATATGGATGTATGTGATTGTGTGATATTAAAATAAATGCTAGATGATTAATTAGGTCAACTAAATAGGTATTGTAATTTAATGTAAGGTAGAGTAGGAAAATTATATTGATTATTATTGATATATGTTGATTGATATATGGTTGATGTGTGTTGATTGATGCGTGATGATGTGTGTGCTATAGGGTGTGTGAATGCATCATGAACGGGCGTTAGTATTTAGTTTTTGATGTGTA
>JAVDBV010069171.1:0-27932 GCA_032619315.1 Piper longum
TTGAATCGGGTCCTCGGATGGTTACCCGGCATGGTCGGCTGCGGCGGCCGGAGAAGGAGAGCGTCGCCGGCGAGGAGGAAGACGGCGGCTCGGGGTCGGGCCGGCCAAGGACGATAGCGTTATGCCCTCGGCGTACCCAATCGGGTTCTCTGAAGGGGGAAAATTATTAGTAACGCCCCCATAGTGTAGGCCCTCAAGCCACTCGACCCAACTCGATAAAAATTCGATTTCAAGAATTAAATAAGTCGCCCGATTCGATTTGGAAGTTTTTTTTTTTTTGGGGCATTGTTACATTCAATACTAAAATTATAAGACTTTTGAATTAGATTTTTATAGAGGACTGCAAATGAAATAATAAAACAAGATTACCTTATGATCAAGCTGCTGCTCTTTCCCTCTCAATATTAATAGGTATTGATCATCATTAAAATTAATTCCATCACCAATTACAACTTTTCATTTACAGGATTCACAGTAAGAGATTGAAAATTTTGCTCCTGAAATAAAATTATATTTTAAACAATACAAATTAAAGAAAAAGAAGGTAGTAATTAAATAGAAATCAAGCTAAATCGAATGAGAATCGAACTCAAAACGAACTCAATGCTATTTTAATCAACTTGAACTCGAAGATAAGTTAACCGACTTTGATCCATGCAAAACTTGCATATATATATATATATATATATATGGACAAAGAATGCTGATAACCGAGTCATTCACGCTTTCCTCTATTTACATTCCTGTCTGAACAACTTCGTTGTCGTCTATTTGCATTCCCGTTTTAGAATTGAAAGAAAACCCATATCATTGTTTATATAACTATTTAGATGTGGGCATACGCATGTTTTGTTTAAAGGTGCAAGTTGCTACAAACAAGCTAAGCTGCAGCATATGCATGCTATTCATCTTTGCGTTCAAGCATTATAATCTGATGGATTCAGAATCAACCATTTTTATCCCTTGATTCTGCCGCAGTTGAAGTTACATATGCATTTGAACCTGCTGCGTCCGTTGGAAACACAAACACCATTTCCATTCTTGCTCTGATAGCATTGTTGCTTGCATTGTAGTAACCTACAGTTTATGGGTTGCAACACGGTTTGACATCTTGCTGCTGCATCCTCCTCCCAGGCCATTGAACCTGCTAAGTTGCACTACCCAACATGTAAAAAAAACAAAACAATTACAGAAAAGATGTCAACAAATAAAAGAAACTAAGTACATGATGACCATGGCAGCACCTGTTAAGAGAAGGACAAGGAGAAGGGAGATGCAGCAAGTCGACCATGCCATAGCGACAGAAGCAGCAGACACTCCAAATTCAATTTTTGCAAAACTAAGAACAACTTTGGTTCTTGGCATGCCCATGCCAAATGGGTAATGAAGCCTTAGAACTTACAAGTTAGAACTTCTTGCTTCAATATATCATATATATAAACACCCTGGTTACAGGATTTGCGGAGCAGTTAAAGCTGTGGACGTGATGGAGTACTTTGAGACCACAAAGACGAGCTCAACAGGGGCCACAAATTAGTCCACCGGGGAGACAAAAGTGTTCCATGAATTATGAACATGTCTGCAGAAATGGCAAGTATTTTGCTGCTTTCCCCCAGACAAACAAGCGATATTTCTTGACGTAGGGAGTTGAGGTCTACAATGACGAACACACTTCTCTGCGAACTTTCATATCAATAACCATATTTTGAGCTGACCCAGAAAAGAAATCTAAGGAATCATTGCATTCTATCTCGCCTACATCTTTATAGTCAAAGAGTGATGCATGAATGGGGATTATGGCTGTTCAGTAACCACCGTATATAATGATCTTGCTGGGACCAAGTTGACATGCATGAGACGATCCAATATTGGATTGATCTGATTGACGTTTCTCTGGAATTATTGAGGTGGAGGTGACAGTGCATGAAAGAGATCGACATGTCTAAATTATACGAACCCAAAATTCATATCTTTGCCGCAAATAGGCGTCGGCGAAGATTTCTATTGTTTTTTTGTGATTGTTTGATAGGATTTAAACTCTCACAAGAATCAGGGCTATGCTGTCTGCAATGTTGAGTCTTGAATGATCATGTTTTTGCTACACTTCTAGTTCTAGCAAGGATTGCAAGTTTTTCAATCTTTGTTAGTGAAATAAGAATGTGGTTTAAACTTTGAGACCGGGGACAAAATTTCTCAAGAAAATCTCTAAACTAATGCGGACAAACACTCACATTCATTATCCACCTGAATTTCCAAACCTCCAACTTCTCACCCAACTGATAAGTTTAGCTTATATATACGGAAAATTATACTTGAGCTTGTAATTTATTTTAGCACTTTCATCCTTAAAATACTTTTTCTCATTCATGACCAAACCACCAACCGGTACTAATTCATTAAATCTTATGTTCCAAACAGTTTTTAGGTTGGTTCCACGATTATTTGTAACGATTCTTTCAAGTGCAAACTAATTTACTTAAATTATTTTTTTTATAAATAATTAACTAAAAATTTATAAATTTATCTCCACTAATAAATATACCGAACAATATTGCATTTGACATAAGACAATATTTTTATATCTTGTCTTCCTATATATCTGATAAACCAAATTCATCCGGTGAGTCGAAGCGAATTTTATTTAGCTCAAACTCGGCTCATTTAATTTCGACTTCGAGTCGAGCTATTAAGTACTTGTGTTGATACAAGTTTTAGTCGAGTTCGAGATAGATTTATTCGTATTTAATGATGTATTTTTTTGTATAATTCATACAAATTTCATATATGATATTTTAATGATGCATTTTTTTTGTTATCATATAATGATATTTTATGATTTGATTATATTTATATAAAAAATTAAGATAAATATAGCAAAAAAAATCTATTCTGTATATAAAGTCGAGAAGGTAAAAGTTCTACATTGAGTTAAGTTCCAAATGGAACTTTTCTTTGAGTCGAGTATCAAGCCAAGCCGATCAAATTTAATTGAGCCCTAGTTATTGAAAGATTTTGCACCGGCTATTTAAAATTTTTTTAAAAATATTTATTAAAATGAACATAAAAATATAATTTAGGGTTTAGAGTTTATAACATGGGACGCCTAATTTGAGGTCATTGTATGTTATGCTATAGGTCAAAGCAGAAGTCAAAATCCACCCTACCCTAATAGTGAGAGAGGGACCCGCAAAAGCTGGGGCCGAAACCGCGGTTCACGGAGAAAACATAACCCGGCCGGTTCAGTGGCAACATTCACGCCTTCCCTTCCTCCTTGGACCCAAGCCCAAGGTAGCCCCCACTTCTTCTCCTCGTCGCCGGCCGGACTTTCCTTCGCCGCGGACGCCGACAGATCGCCGTCTTCGTCGCCGGGGAACATCATTCACGGCCGTCGGATCTTCGTCGAGCTCCCATTTTTTTTGTCCGATATCAGTCGCATGCGGGGGCTTCGGTCGTTCCTCTCTGGCGTATAAGTTTTTTAGGTTAAGCAGTCTCTAAGCGTACTCCGGCAGATGATATTTTCATCAGTTTTGTTCGATGGTTTTGGATGATCAATTGCAAGAGAAAACACGAATTTCATGCCCCAATTTGACCTTATACACGCCTAATGTTCTTTCCATTTTATGTTGTTTGGATCATGCGTCATTTTTTGCTAGAGAAAGCATGCATTTCATGCCGCTCGATTCGGACTAGGTTGTGGGGACGGTTTTTCTCTTATTTCATTTTATGTTGTTGTGTAGGTTGATTTCATAATGAGTGCCCGTTGATGTGGAGTACATGATGATGATCGTTGTTATCAATTTATGTTGTATGGGTTGTGTGCCATCAATTGCAGGAGAAACAACAAATTTATGCGCAAGGATGTAATGTGGATCATGTTGATTATTTTTCTTATGTTGATCTAGTGTTATTTAATAGTTTATGTTGTATGGACTGCTTGTCATCAATTGCAAGAGAAAAGACTAAATTGAAGATGATAGTGGTTATTTTCTTATATTGGCGAACCTAGTTTTCTTTCCATTTTATGTTGTCTGGTTTTGGGATCTCTGTCTGCAGGAGGAAATGCAGAATTTGCGCCTTTTTTTTTATATTGAACCTAATGTATGACCCTTTTTGTCTTTAAGACAGTAAAAGAAGCTTCTTATAATAACTCCCATTCTTATTGATCCTATTCTCTTTAACGTTGTATATTTGGTTTTATTGTCACACTTTATTTTGTTGAGTTTATCCCACATCGGTACTGGATAATGTTGGTATCTTATATATAGGTTAATGAAAAAGCCTTATTTCTTAAGCTAACATTTAGATTTAGAGAGGCCCGTGATACCTATTATAAGTCCTTTTCACAGCTAGACGATAGTTTTGGGGCCTTACAGTGGCATCAGAGATGGTTTTGGTTTTGTGGCCTAATAGTGGTATCAAAGATAATTTGGGGGCCTAATAATGGTATAAGAGCTAAGTTGGTTTTGGTGTTTGCCTAATAATTTAAGATGAGTTTGTCAGACGATAGTTTCGGGGATGCTCAATGTGTGAAAGAGAGTTGTTTGGTTTATCTTACATCGGTTGTGGATGATATTGATATTTTGTATATAGGCTAATAGGAAAGCCTTATTTCTTAAGCTAATTTTTAGATTAAGGGAGTTTCATGACAATCCCTTTTAGAAGCCCATTAGACATAACAGTAGTATCAGTACCAAGTTGGTTTTGGTGTTTTCCTACGCCAATTGTGGATGATTTCTTTCGTGTGTTCTGCTTAATGATTTAAGATGAGTTTGCCTAATTTTGGGGACGCTCGATGTGTGAAGGAGAGTTGTTGGGTTTTTAATTGTAGATGATGTTGGTGTCTTGTATATAGGCTAATGGAAGGTCTTATTTTTTGAGCTAGCTTTTGGGTCAAGAAAGGCATGTGACATATACTACAAGTCCTTTTTATTTGATGCAAAATGGGTTGTTGATTTGATGCAAGACCCCGTTGTGAGAAAAGGAAGAGCATTGGTATATCAGGTATGTTACATAGTTGGCGATAGTAGCACTTCTTGAAGTTTTTGCTTTCCTATATTTAATTAGTCCATTCTGCATTGGTACAATAGCCGATAGGATTAAGTGGCAGAAAAGGATCTGCTACCTCAGCCACAATTATTTGGGTTAGGTGGATGAGAAAGAAAAGAGAAGAAAATTGGTATATGGTATATACTAGTTGAAAAAATTACATTTTACATGTGCCCCAATGCTCCTCAGTTACTTGCACGTGTTGTGAATAGCATTTTTACTTGAGGATCTAGTCAATATTTTTATAATGAAAGGCTTTTTTCTCTTAGATATAAAATTTTTATATTTTTAAACCCATTCTGTTTGGTACTTCTATTGCATTTTTTAGAGCATGAAAAAATTTGGCCCCGACCTTATTAATGAGGGGAAGTCATTTGCCCCTCTTTGACATCCATTATACTTAATTCCGGGTACCAGATTGAGTTGAGTGTGTCTTCCTTGTGATATTCTCACATGGAAGCGTCCAATTCCAGATGGCATTGTGATATTACTACCTGTATGTGGTACAAATTTTGAGCAGACTAGAGTCAGTCAAATTGCAAAGCACTTGAGGGCAGAGGCATTAGAAGCTGAATCAGAGCAAGGCACTCAGAATCTGTACAAATCAATGGTGATGTGCTCTCTCATCAACATGAATGTGATGAGCTACTGTAGGAATTTTATTATTTTCTACAAATGCTTGCACATCTTCTTGTTCTATAAGACTTCTACTTTTCAGGAACATAAAACATTTCAAGGGATAATAACCATAGGTTTACTTCTTTAGGAGATGGTTGTGCATCTTTTTTCTTCTGAAAGACTCTATTCTCGGTACTTAAGGAACACAATGGCTGTTTTCAGAGAGTATAGCTGCAGGTTTACTTCCTGCTATGGTTGGCAATTTGTTTATCATATACTTGTAGATAAGTTCAGTTCCACAGGTTCAAGTCATGGAAACTTGCAAAAATGTAGGGTAAGGCTACTATAATAGACCTTTTGTGGACCCTTTCTGGCTCATGCACATGCATGAGCCTTTTTTACGTGGCTATCTTTTATACTTGTGGACACCATTTACGAAACTGCTACAGTGGGTAACTCAAAGGAGAGCTGAAATGAACAATTTTTTGGACCTCTTTCTGTAGGGGCCATTATTACAAGATTGGGTGTTCTTAAGGGAACCATGACAATTAGGACCCATTTTCTTGATTCCTTTTGGGATAAGGTGGAAGAAAAAAGAAGTTACATCTTTGTGAAATATTCAAGTAAGCTATTCAGTAGGTCGCATACCCTAAAAATCTATTGTCCACAGTTTAGATGCCATTGCAATGTCTAGGGATCGTGATGTTCTTTGGATTTGAAGTTGCTCATATTATTAAAAAGGATGCTTAGGATGCCAATTTTTTTTTTAATATAGTCATACACACTAGAAAACAAATAATCCGAGTGTTGGTTGATGGCCGTGTAATTGAGGCCAATTCTTATTTACTGTGGTAAATTACGTTTATGTGCTATTGATATGGTTAATCCTGTTCTTGTAATCACGAGTTTTCAGATTAGCTTCCTTTGCACATACAAATAACACTTTGTCGTTAATTGTACTTGACGAACTTTGAATGAATTAACTGTTTTAAATATGCAGGCTGAAAAGTCTGAACAATTGAAATTGGAAATGCAAGAAGCTATAGGTATGTTCAGTCATTTCTTTTAAATTTGTTTATTTTATGAAATTCTTTTTTTATGAATACACTAAACCCTTTGGTGCTTAGGAGAAATTTTACTTCTGAACCCTAATTACAAGGCACCAGCTGATTACAAACCTATACTGAAAGAAGCAAAGATTCCAGTTCCTGTAAGTTCGAGAGTCACATTTTGTTGTAACATTGCTTCTAATGCCTTTCTAGTCTTTTTTCCGTGTTTCTAAAAAGAAGTTTAATTCAGTATGCTGTACCTGGTAAGTTGTCTGCTATTGAAGCCTTCAATAGCGAGCAACTGAACTGATTTTCTCCGGTCATCTCTGCAGCAAAAATATTATTCCGGCTACAGCTTCATGAATGCATTTTCAGGGCTTGAAAACAACACTCAAAACAACCGGAGGAGGTGAAACTTATTTCTTTTTTTTAATTTATATTTTTGGAACAAGTCAAACATTGTGAAATTGGAGAATGCATTATCTATTATGTTCTATTATGTTATCTGTTTGCTAATAATTGAATTGCATAGCCAAGATATCTAAGGAAGTGGAGACAATACCGTGGACATGACCTGAAAATCAGATTTCTTCTACAATCTATGTGCTTGGTATTGGAAATAACTTAAAATTTTTTAGTGAAGGCCTTCTTGGTTGTCTTCATATCTTCTAAATCTTTGGTTATTTTAATTGTATGAGTGACAAAATAAGAAAACTTGGTGAAAATACAATATCAAAAGGGGAAGAGAGAGGTTATCTCTTGAATGCATCCTATATTAGACGGATTTATTGGTTTGACACATTGTTTTCAACAAAAAGTGCACAGTTTTGTTTTTTTTTTTTTTTGGTTACTCTCCCTCCCTCCCTCCCTGAAGTTGTTTGATGGAATCATATTCCCCAACCATTTTTTTAACTATTTGATTGAATATTTAGAAAACTGGAGCTAAGATTCGGGTTTATGGTACTGCAAAAGACACAGGAGAGAAGGTATTAGTGGAAATGCTCTCTCTTATATTGCCTAATTTGATTTTATTTGGGCTTATTATCTATGGTCCCAAGGAAATGCTCTCTCTCTAATATTGCCTAATTTGATTTTGTTTGGGCATATGGTCTATGGTCCCAAACAGAAACCTCTGCTTCACAGAGGGAAGTTGATCAGTTGCTGACGAGAGAAAATGGTGGTGATTTGGAGGATATATATGTTCATATATCTGCTGACACATTTGAGAACGTTTATGCTGCTGTTGCTCTCATTGAACTCTTAGTTACACCAGTATCAGTAAGTTAATTGTGTCATGATTCATTCATTCCCACTGTGTGATTTTGTTTCGGTTAATTGTTTTAAATTGATGCAGAGAGCTGCTGCAGCCTCAACTGATTCAACTGTTGACGTTGGAACGGTGTCAATGCATCTGATAGAATTGATAGTCCTGCTTCCAGTATGATGTCTCTGCCTGTTGTTGATCAGGGCGTTCCACAACAAAAGATGGATCCTTCTCAATCCATCAATGAACCACTTCCCCTTCAACCTTATCTTAATCCCTGGGTTACTCCTGGGCTATCTGGGCCTCGTATTCTGCCCAGTGTGTTTATCCCTTCCATTTCTGGTCATGTCCCCAATGTCCCACCTGTTCATATTCCATCCTCATATGGTCACCCTACTAATATTCCATCAAACATGGTTGCCGCCAAGTCTCCAACAGCTGTTGGCACTGCTGCTTCCCACAATTTGCCCCTGTTTCCTCTGGGACCACAGCAGTCAAATCAAGCTTTACAAGAAATGGTTTCTACAGTTTCATTACCTCAGAATTCTTCTATTCCAAGTTCACACAGATCAGTCAACAGCAGCCGTTGTTTGATGTGGGACCTACCATTCGTAGACCGACTATTCATCCATTAAGCTCATCGTTGATTACAGATTCATCTCCCCAACTTTCTAATGGCCCTTCTGGGTGGAGAGGCCCAGTTACCACGAATACCTTGAGGCCTTTATAAGCAATATTCCAACTAATCAGCCTTTAATTCCTTTGCAGAGGCCTCTTCATCCTTCACAGCACAATATTTCCCAAAATCTTGTGCACAGCCATCCTCCTAATGTAGGTGCCTGCTCTTGTGCCATGTGACTCGTTTGACAGCCCCACTAGATTCTTTTGCAATGGCATCTGCAACCAGTGCAGGTATTCAAGCTGTATCTCCTCCCATGCGTTTTCCTTCACCACCTAGGCTAGAGGTTTCCAGTCATGACCAGAATCCATCTAGAATGCAATTTCTTTCACAAAATCCTCAGCCGATGGTAGCTTGGAGCCCAGGTTTCATCCTTCCACCATCACATCAAGTTGGAATATCCTCACGGCTAGGCTTAGCTGATTTCACATTTCGACCACAGTCGCAGCTTTCTGCACCGCAGTCACAAAATATGGTGGCTAGATCATCAATGCCTTCTGTAAATTCTTCTCCATTGTCATCATTCAGACCTGCTTTGGACACAATGGCGAACATGCTCAGCCACCAACCAGAACAAGGTTTTACTTCAGGCCCGCTGCACAACCAAATGGGCTGGCCTAATTTTTTGTCATTTCCAAAAGCTCCAATGGCTCACATGCAGTCAGCTTCACAGATGAGTCAACCCGGCTTTTTTCCTGTGCTTACAGATCTAATCTTCTTAATTCGTCTGTTCAAGGAGGTTATGTTCCTCCTGTTGCTGAAAGAAGCTTTCTCATTCCAAAATCTCAACCTGGAAACATGGCATACGATCCATTTTCTCCCACTTGAGCTTCTACCACATACACTGTTATAAAACGGTACCAAGGCAGGTTTGAGGATTAGATGGGGATTTGTCTTTTGCCAGATTACTTCTGTTGGATGGATGTGTTCGGATTGGACGATTCATGTTTTTGGGCAATAAATTGACAAGCCAATAAAATCCATCCTGCTGGAGGTAAGCTTGCCTGAGGTAAGGAAAGAATTGAGGGTTATAGATGACGATGGCCATGATGATGTCAAATGTTTTAGCACGTTTAGTGGAAGTCTTCACAGTTGTTGAAAACAATGTACTTTCGCCCAAAGTTGGCACAACGAATGTTTAGAGTTTAGCTGGCTTCCCGAAGTTCTCATGCGATAGTTTTGTTGTTGCAAGGAGATGAATTATCATCAGTTTTGTTGTTGCACCATAAACAGCAACCTTATTGGCTCCATGTAGACGAAATTTAAAGAACCGCAGCACTTGCAATTGACAAACTGTGGGGGCATCGTTGCTTCCCGAAGATTCAATGTCACGGTAGTATTATAGTTTCCAGAGCTATTTTAGTTATAAAAATCTCACTGTTCAAGTGAATGTGGATAGTTTTCGGAACTATTTTAGCTGCAAGTGTGCTAGCTGATTTGGCTCCAATGTAGATGAAATTTAAACCCACGACTTCGGATAAACTGTGCGCAAAATGCTTTGTTGATACTTGATACCTCCTCTTTGCTCAATCCAATTATCAAGATCAAAATTTCTACCAACCAGACCAGTTCAGTTATTTTCTAAATCAATATTTACTTCTTTTCTCCCCCATTTTGGGTTTTAACGACGGACACTATTTGATTTAGAATTTAAACTGCAGTTCTACCGTTGACAAATTTGTACCTGGGATTCCGCCACAAGTCTTCATGATGTTGGCTGAAGAACATCTTGTGTGTAGTATTAGTTTGTTTGAAAGATAGAAGTGTATTGAACAAAAATGATTGGCATACTCCCAAAATGTTGTTTCATCGTTTGTGTGAACAGATCCTATTTTAGCTCAATGCGCAAAAATCTTGTCGCTCTTAAATTCCTTTCAGATGGGCTCCTTCGGAATAAACTGTCTCAGTAAGAAGCTTTGCAGTGGCAAGTGATAAACAGGGCCTGTGCCAAGACTGAGACAATGCCAGCTTTCAATGCAAATTTATATACAAGGAGAACATGTACAACAAGATGATTGGTACTAACAATCAAATTGAAGCGCCTGATCTGAGCACTCTTTCAAGCTTTTCTGCCTTTTCATAGTCCTTCACAGTGAGGGGGCCAGCTGGAAATGGAGTAATCTCCACAGTTAAACGGTGGGTCGGAAGTTCGTCGAATAGCGCCCTCACATTGTTGCAACAAACACTTTCACCATGAGCACTCTCCCGCCTGATTTGGCATCCCTGGAATTTAGAAGAACTCAATAAAAATGCCCATCTTTTACTCTTTATTCAGAGAAAAAACTATCTCACACTGAATATTAATCATAATATTAGGTTGAAAATGTACTGCTTATGATCAGACGAGTGTTTCATCTTTTACTGACTCAATAAAAATGTCCATCTTTTACTCTTTTACTGACCATTTCATCTCAAGATCAACAAACATCTACCCGTAAATGCCATGAACTGGGAACTCACGAGCCTTAATGACTATATATTTGCTTCAGATATAATCCTTCAGGATGTTAGTTAATCTGTGCGGTTCTAGTCGTGTAGTAGCACACAAACAACTTTAATAGGACTAAATCTAAATCTAAATCTATGCATATCAGTTCTCAATTCCTCGACAGATGATGAGAGTGCACTGTACATCGAGTTTTATGGTAGTCCCATCTCAAACCATTATATTTCACTAAAGGAGGCAACAACCTGGGTCCTTACATGGCGTTAAGAGATGTAAAAAAGGACAAGCTGATAGCACATGAACATGTTCACTATTCTCATACATGGTTGCAAAATTATTACCTTGCATAAACATGTTCACTATTCTCACATAAATAGTTGCAAAGTAATTATACCTTGTGGGAAGTGGCATCCCTGAAATGATCATCATCTGAGAGCAATGAAGCAATGCCTTTTAGAAGCTTCAGACCAACAGCTCTAGAAGGAACTCTGTAGCTCCTCTTGAGAGTACCCTTTGTGGTCGGATGCCATTTGCTCACTAGCTTCCTTCTAGCAATTGCTTCTTTATCCTCTAAAACACCCAATCAAAATACTAAATTTACTTTTGAAGTTACGAATGGCTCTAAAACAAATTCTCGTTCAATGAGGTGATCAAATTCTATGTACTTTGACTTTCCTAATGTATGATTCATGAAATGGAGAGGAAATCAGATATTAATATATATTTAGGTGTCGATTCTAAGTCTCCAAAGACAAATTGCAATATGAACATATCTCAGAAAGAAGTTCAGATCATGTAAAGATCATCACAAATAAAGAGAAATAAAGACATCTAGATCAGATCATCACACTTGAAACTAACATATTTATATCAAATAGAACTCTACCTGATCTACCTTGCAAACGCTCAAGCCATTCTGAAAATCCCAAATCACCAAAGGCAGAATCTAAACCCAAACCAAAAAAAACTTCAATAACTATCTGGCAAAACAACAAAATGCCAAATAAATATATGCAAAAAAAATTAAGTGAAGAACCTGAGATCAAAGGATTGGGCGGGGAGCCAGCCAATCCGGCCTTGAGTAGAGCATAGAAACCACAAATCCTGCCGGCCCACAACACCGGACTCTCAATCAGAGAAGCACGAGCTGGCAGCACCAAGGTGGCACGCCTCCCGCCACTGAATCCGACGGCAGGGTTCCACTTTGGACCTCGGAGCGTATCCAGAGAAGGTAGCAGGGATGGCCGGGCGAGAGGAGCTCTTGGGTCGATGTGGGTCGTCAGGAGCAGCAGGCTATAGGAGGATTCAAGCAGGGAGAGAGGCATATCTGCCTTGCTAGAATGTGGAGGTGCACAGCCTGCAAGTATGAGACCCGGGGAGGGAGAGGGATGAGGGTGTGGAGAGGAGAGAGTGTGACGTGGCTGGGGCCCGCAGACCAGGTCGTCGAGGAGGAGGAGAAGTGTGGGTCCATGGACATGGGAGCAGAATTCATGCGAAGACAAGATCTTTGTCAGGGATTGGAGTTGTGCTCTGGTCTTTGGATAAGCCTAGTTCCCATGAATGTGACCCCTTGGCCCTCGGAAAGGAAGAAGCTGATCCAAGCCATGACATGATGGGAAGACGGGTTACTCCCATGAAAGGATTACTTGATGTAAATTATGTTTTAATAATATATAATAAATTAAAAATTAATTTTTTTAAAAGAAAATTAAATAGAGAATATAAAATGACCATAATATGTTACAAGGAATTAACTGAATTTTAAGGTTTTATTTTTATTTTTTTCATTTGATTCTAAAAAATAATAAGACCCTGCAAGATAATGAAAATCATAATTAAAAAGAAAAAGCATTCAATAATATTACAAAGAGGTTAATATTCTAAATAAAATTACTCCATGTGGTCGTGAAGTATTAGAATTAAAAAAGATTAGCGTGTATTATGTCTCGTATATCTTATATGAGTTATATATCTAATTTAAATATTTTTAGCATGCCTACGTAAAAAATTTTATACTTATGGTAAGTAGAATATTAATAAGAAGTTGATAAAATTTTATTTGTTTTTAACATAAATATAAGCTCTTTTTAGATTTTTTAAAAATGTATTAATTTAGAGATATTTTTTATAACTAAGATGGAAGAGTTATTAATTTTAGACTTTGTTAAAAATTTATAAATGTACTTATTATTTATGTTTATATTTATGTATATAGATTTTAACTAATGTGACTTACTAATTTGTTCTAAATAAAAAGTGTAGCTATATAGGTTATATGAACTGAAACTCATGTATACAAAGCTCTTGAAAAATTTTGACAATGGTACAATATGAGCATGTATTACTCTAAATTTAAATTTAGATAATATTGACATTGTAATAAATAAAAATTACTTAATTTATACTAACGCAGAAAATACCAACAAAAAATTAAATGAAGTTATCTATTTAGATAAACATGACCTTATTTTTTAAAAAATTTAACAAAATCATCAATATCATTAAATAATTTAAATTTTCTTTGAAATTTAACAATATGTATTTAAATTTTCTATTTATATTAAAATATCAACTTGAAGTTTGAACTAATACTATTTTCGAAAGTTAGAAGATATAAATTTTGTTTGTATAAATCCTAAATTTTAAATTATAAACCATAACTCTAAAAATAGTTAGAAGAATTGCTCAATGTATTAATTAGGGTGTACCAAAAGGATAACTAATGTCCCGTAACAAGTGGGAAATGATTTGTGTATAAATATATAAATCATGTATGACACTAATGATCTTAAACAATTTTTTTGGCATATATTTAATCAAATTCAATTATCATTCCACGTGGCATCATGGCTAAATATATACTCAGTTTAGCCACAACATAAAAATTATATAATTCCAATAATTTATAATATCATCAATCATCATGATTGAGGATTGCTAAATATACAATACTTTTTAGTTGATTACTATTCCTTTTTGAACCCTTTTTTTATTTTCTTTCACTTAATTGGCAAGTGTTCTGAATTAGTATTATAAGTTTTTGACGTGAGATCTTTCAATTTAGTCTCGCATCTAATACTTATCAGGATAAAATCTTATTTATAAATAAAAATAAATTATAAAATTTTAACTTATTAACTATTTTTTAATAGATAACTTAACTTATTAATTTATAATTTAGACTAGGTCATTATACTTAATTTAAACTATGATCGACAAAATAGGATTGAAGCTAAATTCGTCTTGTCCACATATTTGTCAAGCACGGAGTCTTCATTCCTTTTTCTGGGCAACCATCAAATTTATTTGTTCTTCAAAACTCATCACACAATTTCTATGTCATTGGCATGGAACATGGAAAATTCTTTCATATTTTGTGATCACCCATGTCCTCAATTGTTGCTTCATCTCATATATTTGACTCCATGGATGCATGCTTAACAAACAGGGTTTCTTTGAACATGGCACTCCTTCAAAGTTTGACAGGATGGACAGCTAATGACGTCATATGTTTAGCTATGTTGATTGTAGGTTATTTAGGATAAGGTTGAGGGTCACTTCCTTCTTCCCCACGCAGTTTATTTCCAAATCAAATAAAAAATAAAGTGTGCCCAAACTCTTCGAGAAGGGATTTTGCCCATGGTTTGAATCTGAAAATTCGGTGTGATGCTTATTTAGTTCAATCGGGTCGATTTAAGTTTAATTAAATTTTAAATAATAAATTTTTTTGTCAATTTTTAATTAAATACCAGTATAAATATAGTAGTTTTTTTTTAAATGAGCTAAGATTATAAAATCTGTTATAAATCAAAATAATATAAAGGCTAAATCGGTGCACATGTAAAGAAAGCATGCATTATATCGAGTAAATTTGATTGGTAAAAGTCTATAATTTTAAATATCATATTATACTATTCAGTTGTACTTGGTATATTATATTCTACTCTACCTATAAATTATGTATAGTTTAACCTTTCGTGATATTTTAATTGGAACTTGGTTTTATTGTATGAAGTTTTGACAAAATTAATTTTTTTGTTGAAATTCCTGTATTTTGATTAGTATTTAATAAAATATTGATAACAAAATATATTTTTAATATTTATAAAATATTTTTATTTATAATTTTACAAGATGGTTCAACCCAACCCTATTGAACAGATATACCCCGTACCACCTAAAAATTGAGTCTGGTCGCCAATATCATATTTAAAATTATGAGTAAAACTATGGTTAGATAGACCACTACAATAAAATATAAAATAGACCAATATAATACAGTAATTAAAATTATAAAAATATGCATTTAGTTTATACTTTATGCAGTCTCACATGATACACACTTGCTGTGCAAGTTAGAACAGACCCAACAAAATTTGGGGCTGTGCTGGTATGAAGAGGGAAGCAAGAGCAGCTTTCAATCTCATATTATAGTGATGAACTAGCAAATGTTATTCTATCTGTTCACGTTTCTTTCATCAACTGCTCCAACCTTGCTTTGCTTCCTGCCTTCATCAAACGCAAGGGATCACACATTGCTAGGCCGTCACTCAATGCTTCCAGCTTATGCCATCTTGGTTGTTTGCCTACGTAACCAGGCAGACTTTGGCCTTTCTGAGCTTACCCTCTTCGCACAATTCAGACCAGAAAATGGAATTGAGTTACAAGTTCAGGAGCTAGCTAAAACAGGGGCATTTCTCCGTGGAGTTTATATAAATTCTTCCCAATGAGCAAGAGAGTCAAGAGATGAGATTAAAACTGCACTGTTTTTTTTTTTTTTTTGCAACACAATGCGACTCGTAGCAGGAAAATTCAATCACTTGTAATAACCAATTCCCTTGTCACTTTTTGCTGACATAACATCCACAATTCACAACATTCACAAGACCAATCCGACACAAATTAAATGAACACCATCAACGTCGTTGACCAATAAAAAAAACCTTTCCAAATTGAAAAAAAAAAATTTGTATAACAAACACAAATCTTTCAAATCCTTTGAAACCAAGTGTGGATTTCCACACAACCAAGGTAGCACATACCTAAAATCCAAAAAACCCAACATTTCCTATACACTAAACTCTTGAAGAACATCACCTCTCCATGTCCCTTGCGGCGTAAGTCTTTGCACTACTCATCTCAAGGAAGCTCCTCCTCTCTTCACTCCTACCCTTCTCCAACTCCAAGTCAACCTCTTCCTCCTCCACCTCCTCCTCCTTGTTCATGATCACATACGTCGATTTTTCGCCGTAGGTTGCAACCATGGCCACATAGAAAACGACCCCAAAGACGGCCATGGCCGTGACGCACCAGCTAAATTGGAGGTTGACTAGGGACTTGGCCCTGTGGAGGGCCATGTCGCCGTCGCACCGGACCACCTGATGCCCCTCCTCGGAGTTGATCCGGCAGCCTTTCGGGATCAGCGCCGGCGTCCACAGCATGAAACCCATGAGAACGAACCAGAAGCCTTGGAAGAGGATGCTCAACGACCTCACGTAGCTAGTGACGAAGCTCCTCTGGAGGCCAATTCCCATCAAAGTGGTGGCAAAGGAGATCAGTACCAGTAGTTGGAGAAGAAGATGGTACTGCCCCTCCGGCCCCATGTGGTCGGCGGAGTGGAGGTGGAAGAGGAGGAACTGCTGCCCGAAAGCCAGCCCGGCGAGGAGCTGGGTGAGCTCCTCGACAGCAGGCAGCTTCGGCCGGAGCTTGTCGAGCAGCAGAGCGGCCAGGGCGTAGGTGAAGAAGGAGAGGGAGATGGAGGCGTGCTCGAAGTTGTGGAGGTGGTTGGAGGGGATGCTCCCATCCGGGTCGAAAGGCTGGTGACGCTCGGGGCCGATGACAAGCTCCATGGCGATGGAGATGCCGGCGCCGGCCATGATGAGGAGGAGCTCGAGGTGACGGAGCAAGGCTGTGGGGAACCACGGGGAGGAGGTGTAGGAGTTGGGCTGGCGGGCGTGGAGCTTGGCATGGTTGAAGAGATGCCATAGGCCTATCAATATGAATCCAAAACCAGGTGCAACATGGCCAACCAAGGTGCCCATGCTGAAAATCAAGATAGTTACAGAGTTTGAGAGATTGGAGAGGAGAAAGAGGAGAAGGAGAGGTAGGTGTTTTGAGGTTGGAAAGGGGGGGAAAGATGGGAGGGTGTTTAAAAAGGGAGGAGGTTCTCTGGAGGCTTCTTGGCCGGGGGGGGGGTTTGAAGTTTGAAGGGTGACTTTGGAAGGTTTACGTAAGTGGTTTTTATAGTTATTGACAATTAAGATCAGATTGGCTGCTGCCTTTGCTTTTCTAGAACGAAAGATTAAATGTATTTAGTCCTAATAAATAAAATATTTCAAAATTTCTTATTTGAATTATGTCTTAGGAAAATTTTCCATTTAAAGACCATCGAATTCTAAATATTAAATCATAATCACCAAAATTATGTCTTACTTTTGGGAAAGGTGTAGTTTTTAGTAAAAATAGAAGAAATTAATTCATAATTTCCTACGTTTTCTAGAAGAATATGGGCTACTCACATAAAAGTATATTTTTATTTAATATTTATAGCTCGATTCAATTTAATGTTTGGCAAGAGGAGAATACGACTGAGACTAGAGTTCAACCCGGCTCAAATAGAACAGTCCATTTGTTTGAAAGAAGGTGAACGCTTTTCTTCCTTTGACGTATCATGTGAATGTTTTTTCTTGGGTACCGAGAGGGGTGTAATGACTTTATCTTTCGAAATTTTCATCAAAGCTGACAATGAATCAAGCTACACCAAGTTACTGGCCATTGGCAGAAGAAAAGGGTGCTGATATGCATGGACAGATTGAGCAGGGCACATCAAGATTGGGATGAAAACTATGTTTGTTTTGGGTTTCACGTTTTTGTCTGGAAAGGTTTACGGTTGTTAGTTGAGTTGAAGTCTGTGGAAAGAAGAAGAATGTTTTGATGCCTCTTACAAGGGATCGATCGTAACTAATATAGATTACTTATTCGATTCTATTTCCTCTCCCACAGTCGAATTTGTTAATGTTCTTGCCAAGTAGATGATACCAAACTCATAAGTTATATCTTTCTTTCTAATATTTGGATAGAGTCGCAATGCGGAGGAGAGCGGAGTAGGATTTGTTGCGTAATTGTATACGTAGTTACAATATTGCTCTGTTTCTTGTTCAAGAATCCGGTCTTCCACAATCCAAGACCCAATATGTGTGCAGAATATGCTAAGGAAACAGAGTTTACATCATGCATGATGTAAACTATCCAATTCAAATAACTTGAAAAAATGTTTATTTGGAAGGCACAGTCTTCCTGCTCTTTTAAAGCGAAAAGTTGATCACTGGGTACTTTCATACATCTCACCAGAATATACGTGAGCATCTGCCACAAGTATTTCGAGGTTGGTGAGCATCTACCACAATGAATGGGACTGACACATGCAACGCAATTGCTTCAACGAGTTGGCAACATTACATCACTCACTTTTGTGTCTCTATTTAACAAAATTGACGGAAATATGTTCTCTATGTAGGAACAGAGCAGGGAAATTACTGGAGATAAATTTCTAGTTCATCCATTCCGAAACAACAATTTGAAAACGAATCCTTTTCTTGATTATGTTAATTGAGACGCTCGTAGACGCCAACACAAGCAGGGAAACGAGGTTTGCTTGTGCAGCCTTTCTTTGACGCAGACGCGCAGCAAATCCCCCGGAAAAAGATGTGGCATGGGTGCTCCAGATAAATCTCTTAACTTTAATTATAAAAAAATCATAAATTTTTTTTATGGGTAACTAAGAATTTTAAGGTCAATTCAAAAATAAAAGATATGATGTATAAAACATGTATAATATATGCTAAAAACATGAGATATTATGCGAGAATTTTTGATGAGGAAAGAAATTTACCCCCTTACTTTAAAGCGACGGGTATTTTTTTGATTTCCGTCGTGTTTCAGCCTTTGCACTGGTTGATTCTAACCATAATATTTTTGTGGGCCATTTAATACTTAATTCAAAATTATTATTTCTATTATAGAATCATTGAAGTATAATTCAATCTACATTAGGAATTAAAAATATTAATAATATTTATAATCATATTATGAAATTAAATTTTGTTAGTTAATAATATATATTTAATTTAGATTTTTACAGTTTTTTATATTTATTTACATATTGTTACTTATTAGTAAAAAAATCGACAATATGATTCTAATAGAACTAAAACCTTTATAAAATTCTATTTAGTTATTCAGATTTAAATTATTGTTTTTAATATTTGTATACAGTTATATTTTTCGTTAAATATAAATAGTATTTATTGTTTTATTTAAAAATAATATGATAATAAATTTGAAATTAATATTATCTATTCTTAATATATATTATTAATAAGTATGAAATATATTCTCTTTTGCTAGTTATAAAAGTTATAAAAATGCAGCAGCCGTTCAACTTCTCTGTTGGCCATCCGATGGCGGCTATGAATCTATCATTGGTTGTGGCTCGAGACTCGTGAGTTCACTTGTCGGGTCAAAACACACAACCGGCCGAGTTTGAAGTTTGAACCCGGCTGCTTCATTTGATTGGCCCCATCTGATGTTCAGGTGGTGTCCGTGTGCTAGCAAAGTACTTTATTGTTGATGTCTTCTTGCAAAATATTTTTGATTTATTTATGTGAGTCTTCCATGTAGTTTTTAATAGAGGTGTAAACGAGTCGAGCTGAGCTGAACCGAACCGAGCCAAGTATGAATGTTTTTAAATTAATCTTAATTTTTGACAAGCATGTTTGAGCTTGTTGAAGCGATTGATGAGCTTTGATGTATTATGGGCCGAGCTAAAATTATCCAAAATTCATAATATTTGGGTTGGTTTGTGTTTTGATTTGCTATATTTTTTAGTCGAGTAAATGTTTGTGTTTGGCTCGTGCATGATTTATATAGAATCAATTTTTTTTTCAACACTATATAAGTTCAATGTGATATCGATAATATTGACGAGCCGAGTCGAGCTGAATATTTTTTCAAATTTAAACACATCAAACTTAAGTTTCAAGCTAAGCTAAACTGAACACTCTTTAGCTCAAGTTTTGTTCATTATTCAGCCAGCTATCTAATTCGAGTTGAGTATTTTTTTGAGCACAAATTTAACGAGCACGAGATCAAGCCGAATCGAGCTATACGTAAAATATTTACGAGTAGGTTTGGCTTGTTTACATCCCTATTTTTTAAATAATATGCAAGCTGTAGGAGAAGACCATGTAGAGCTAGAAATGAGTCTAGCTAGTTTTGGCTCAGATGACTTGTATTATCACACTTACAAATCGGTTCAATTTGGGCTTGTCAGTACTTAAAAAAGAAAAGAAAAAGGTAAAAAATTGTGATCCTTGCAAGCTTTTGAGCGCTAAGCCTAGCTCGGGCTCAGACCTTGGTTTGTGATCTTGGCCAGCTGAGCCCAAGTTGGCCTTGTATAGATTGGTTTGGTTTGGCTCAATACCACCTTTCCTTAAATGGAACAAAATTTTAAAGACCGACAAAGTAAATTTGAAACCATTGGAGTAAGAATACCCAATAATTAGGGCTACTCACAAGCCGAATTAGCTCGAGGCTCAGCCTGGCTCAACTATGATTCGACATGAAAAAAGCTCGATTTGGCAACTCAGTTGACAAAAATTTGACTCGACTCATTTTAACCGAGTTCGATTTCTATGGAATTCCAATCTATTTGACTCGTATAAAATTCGAACTTAAACTTGATCTGTTTTGTAGCTCGGTTCAATTTGACTTGTACAAATGGACTTATATAATCTTTCCCAACTATACTTTGCCAAGCCGAGGTCGAGTTCTATGGAACTCAAATCGATTCAAATTGTATAAAACCCAAACTTATCTTTGATCTGCTTCATAGCTTAAGATTTCAATTCTATAGACAAACCAATATAATCTTTCACCAATGTACATTATAACAAAAAAGAATATGCAACAAATGAACACATACATTTCTAACAAAACAAGATGTAGCATACCAATATTCAATTATATTAACTTTACCAATTAAGTGTCTTTTCATATTCTCGTATTGAAATAGATAAGGATATCATTGGTTACGAGCTCCATGACCTCCTCTTGTTGGGCTCGTGACGGCTCGATGGCGCTAGTACAAGATCGTATCCGACTCAACTGGGGCATTGTATGACTCGAAACTTGAAACCTAATAACTCGATTCGTTTACTATAACTTGAAATTTGACTCGTGTATTCAAGCCAGAGTTTAAGTTCTGTCTAACTCGACCCAACTCGGCTTGTGAGCAACCTTGACATAATAGTTAGCTCCTATCTTTTTGAGCTTTGACTGTAGGCGCTATTCTGTGGTGGAAAATCTCCTCACTGAGGAGAATTTGGTGGATATTGCCCCCAATCCCGTGCTTACAAAAACCACCCTTTTGATAAAATATCAGAACTCTTGAACTATTTTTTATATTTTGTTTGTAAAATTTTAAAGTATGAATCTCAAAAACCTCTCGATAGGATGTAAACGAGCTAAGCCAAATCAAGTTATATTTTATTGAAGTTCAGTTTATTTCTAAACTAATATGTTCAAGCTTGGTTCATTATATATTTCAAGTCAAGCTCGAGCACAATATTCTCCTACTCACATTTGATCTGCATCAAATTTTTGAACAAAGCCAATATAAGCAATTTGATGGTTCCATTGATTTCAAAGTCATTTTATGTTAATTTTTTTAATGAATAAGGAAAAATGGCAAAATTTAAAAATAAATAAATTTTTTATACATACATGCTCTTTCAAGCTGAACTAACAAAACATTTTATTCACAAAATAGATCGGCTTGATTATACCCACGTAATTAGTAAGTCCTTGGCACTTAGTAATAAGTAGTACTAAGTATCTATTAATAAGTAGTTTTTAATAATTGCATGCATCAATTATTAAAAATTAATTAGATATTAACAAGTGACTTGTGAGTATGATTACCATGACCACTATACATTGGTAATTTATTATATGTAAATTTAATAAGTTGTATTAGTTATATTTTTTCTTTGAAAAAACAACTGAGGGTAAGCATAAGTACTAATACAATCAAACTAGCTAATTAATTAGTAATTAAGTAATACTTTCATATAATAATAAATAAAATATTTAAAGGAAGCTATAGTTATTTTAAAAAAAACAACAATAACAGCACAAATAACATTTACTTGAGAAATAAAAGAGGCAAAAATGGGAAGTCATCAAATAAGTAATTGACATAGATCATTAATAAGTATGTTTAAACATATATCAACAAGACAACAACTTGACATTAAGCTGAATAAAGTATTTTATCGAGTTCGAATTTTGACCCCAGTCAAACTGAACACTCCAAAATACAAATAATTTTGTCCGTGATTCAAAGATGTATCCATTTTAAATCGAGTATTTTTACGAACACAAGCTAAGAAGTGCAAGGTCGAGCTAAATTAAACGTTAAATCCTGAGTGCCTGTTTGGGTGTAAGTTTCCATAAAATAATATCTAAGTTGGGTATCAAAACCTCCATCTTTAATAATAATCAAATCATGTGATTTGACCATTGAGATAAAAAATAGACAAATTTTTTTTTTTAGTTCAAAGTACATGTGTAGGTTAAATAAAGTAATTATGATTATCTTATATTTTTTTGGATGTAATTAGACTTAATTTATATATAAAATAATTAACTTAATAATACTCTTTATAAAAATATATTAAATATAGTTACTTTTGTAAGGTTAATTATTTGAAAATTTTCATATTATTTGCACTAATTTTATATCAACCAAACAAACTCTTAATTGATTTTATCGTACGGTCATATGTATTATTAATTAGCATCTTGGTGATTTATTGTATCTCCGACCCTCCTACCCACTTCTTAATCGTTTAAAGCGATTTATTTTATTTTTTCCTCGGCTAAAATTCTTAATCTTAGTAAATATTTATTTTTAATTAATTACATATTAGTATTTAATTTTAAAATTTCTTCACAGCCCGCTTCATCCTTGTTTCTTCCAGATGTCGAGGACATGGCCCTCGAGAAAGCCGAGGATGTGGAGGAGGGGCTCGCTGTTGGAGGCGATGATGATGGCGGAAGGCAAAGATGGCGGTGAAGAAGGGGGTGGTGGTGCACCGACCTGGTGACAGGCCGATGCTTGAGGGATGTGTTCCGCACACCACCGAGAAGTAGGACACGGCCGAGATCCTCCAATCTTGAGGAGAAGACCACGGCGTCAGATGGGCCGTCACGAGCTGAGGTTGACGGAGGCGCAGGAGTCGGTGGAACGAGCGAGGATGATGTAGGCAGTGATGGTGGGGGTCGAGGCAACAGTGGCGGCGTCGTTGGAGCTGGTCTCGGGGATGTCGATGGGTAGCCTCAGGTGACCCGCGTTCCTGCTCCATAGGATGCATCGTTTGATCTCAAATCAGAAGCAGAACACGAGGAAAGCTCGATGCATGCAGTCAGAACCAAAATCTTTATTTTGATTCAGAAATTATTGAAGCATAAATATAAGACGAGAGTTGAGAAGAACTAGAGAAAATGCTGAATTCTTAAATTTGATCTCAACTTAGAAACAGAGAAAAATATGGGTTCGTCAAGGTATACTATCAATCAAAATGGTGACGTCTTAAATTCTTTCGATATAATCAAGCAGAGGAGGAGGATGCCCATTCTCCCCTATAAAATCAATTGACATGCAAGTTTAATCTTATAGGTTGCATTTTTTTTTGTTTGTCAATCCATGAAATTGTGAAACTAAAACAAATAACTACACTCATCCATTCCCAAGGGAGAATATAACTGGAAGGGAAGAATACAATTTTTTCTAAAGCAAACATTGTACAACTTGATGATCTAGTCGTTGATAGGAGCAGGGCGGGAAGCATTTAGTGATCAAGGATACAACGATATATGTGGATTTCATATGTCCCAATTGCGGGAGCACATCAAGTAAACACTGATCATGAATGAACAACCAACCTGATATTGCATGAGTTGTTGTAAAAAGAACTCATCTCATCGTTTTTAAATTTTTAAGTTTTCTAATTCATAGAGTAAGATTTATTACTTATTTTTGTGTAACACAAAAGAGTAATTCTTCTCTCTGTGGAAGAAAGATAAAATAGTGCTGTTATGCTCATTATTAAACTTGTCGAAGAGATAAAATATAATGAAGATATATCGTTTTTATCATAGGTTGAATCGATCATCAGAAAAAAGAATTAGGCAAAAAATAATAATACATTTTAGGTAAATGAAACTTCCCTAAGTATCGAGCTTAATCGAGTTTCGAAGAGCCTTGTGCATCACTAATAAGAGAGAAAAATCGACTCGGCTAAAGAAACAAAATTTTGTAATTGAAATAGTCTCTAATGCTGGGGACGAATATGAGCCGAGCTGGCTCGAACGAGCAAAGGCAGGGTCAGGTCGGTCTCCACATTGGGAAGTTTGTAGACTCTTATGGGCCTAGATTAGCCCATAAGGCTTCCAAGTAGGAGAAAGGTTGGGCTTTGATATGAGCCTATGAGTCCAAGTCAATACGTTTTTTTTATGTGAGCTCGATCTAGGTTTGTTAAATTCAAACAAAATTGTATAGTATATCATTTAATGTTTTCATCAAAACTAGAAATAAAGAATATGATACAATTGTACAAGTAGATAGCCAATTTCTATATACGGTGTATATTTATTAGGCAAGATATTGCATCATGCACAATTTATACTACAAATAAATTTTCATTTTTATATAAATTCTTTTTAAATAATAAGATAAATTATAATAATCTACTATATTAGATAAATTCTTATTAAACAATATTTTAGACCAACCCGGCCAAGTCCACTTGTAGACCGAGCCAATTTAATTTGTTTCAACCCAAATTTTAGCTCGGAATTTATTTCAGGACCTTTCCATACTCAAATCTGTGCGAAACTACTGTTTTGCCGCATTCTGAATGCAGCAGAGAAGCCTATTTCATCATCGAGCATTAATATGACCAATGTTGAAGCCTCTTTTAAGAGATGGGACTCAAAGTTAAGTCTTATAAATTGTAAAGCCAAGCTTTACATATAGATTGTGAGTCGGAATTTTTGGACTGACTCATGGGATCTCAAGTTAAAACCAAGGTAGAACCACTAAAAATTATCTTATCTTGCCCTTTATTTTATTGTACACTCGACTTGACGTCCATAAGTAAAAGCGTCGAGCATGATCCCCGTTATCATCCGAACCTCTCTCAAAACCTTTATTTTATTGTTTAAGCGACTGTTAGAGCCACTCAAAGGGATGCAAGTCTGGAAGCACTAAGCCACTGTCATCATGCAAAGCCCTAACAAGGTGATCAAGCTTAGAAAATTACTGAGAAGGAGCCTCTATACATTGCTCCCGTCACAGTTGAACGGGAGCCTCCCCCAAGCATTTCCATTGATAGCACAACGGAGGAAAGATTTCGACAATTGCCAGTAGAGGGGCAACAACTAAATGCAAATATGGAGCAACTATACTTGCTCCGAGAGGCCATGCAAGCTCTTCTCATCAGAGTACCACAAGCCCCATACCAGTCTACACCCCATGAACGCCCTGAACAAAAGGGACACTTGCCCCGAGGCCGTGCATATGCGTCATGCATTGCAAGTACCTACGCCCGATACGGTGTACTTGCAGCCGCAGCCGCCGAAGAACACAATCGGCGTTGTAATCCCAATATCTTTGATTGCAATTCGAATTGCTTAGCAAGTGCCAATTCTGAACATTCAAATCCCAACACATCCACCGACCACTCAAGCAGCATGTCGATAACATACTCAAGAGGGGGCATTTTGCATGTCTTCATTATCCACACTTATCTGACTCTACCTTGTCGACTTCCACACTTGAGTGACCCCGGAAGTGCAACATGTTTTGCCTCCGAAACCACCTCAACTAATTCCTTGCTCCATTGTTCGGCCACCTACTCGTAGCGTTACGCTCGTGCCATAACACAATTTAAAGATACCGCTGTTGGTGCCTCGAGTCTACTCTAATTCCAACTATGAGCCCAAGCGTAAGATCTTTTAATTTAGTCTCATATATAATATCTAAGGTAAGATCATATTTTTTATTAATAATATATTATATATTTTTTAATTTAATTAACAACTTTAAAAAATACTTAAGTCTATTACATTGTATTTTAGGCCAAATTATTATATAGATATTAAAGTAATCTAGTTTCATGTTAGATTATCAGTTAGAGTAAGGATGTCGACTAAACTATTGATCACGAGACAAATAAGTCATCTATGCTGGTTAATAATAGGTCAAATGTAAGAATTTGAAGGATAAAATTTTTAAAAGTGGTTGGATTGTGAGATTATTTAACTTAATCTTACTTTTAACACATAGTAAGGTAAATCTTATTTATTATTGAGAATGAACCATAAATTTTTTACTTAATTAATTATTTTGAAAAGATGATTTGAATCCATTAATTTATACTTTTAATTAGATCATTAGACCAAGTCAAAGTTCGCACTTATAGCTGCTATAAGGGAGCATACTACACCAAGTCTAAGTTTACACATAGCTACAAGGGAGCATTGTAGCACCAAACTCCATCTTCGTAGCCCATTCTCTTTCATGTGACTTTACTCACGCAATGGGGAGCATCTCATATATACTTATTTTTATGAAGTTGCAACAATTGCTACCATCTAAGGATCATCTTCGCATTTCTGAGCTGGGGCTTGAGCTTTTTATTTATAACCATCAAAGCCTTGGCATGAAGATTTTGTTTTGACCTAGAATGGTCACATTTATAAATATTTGTATATTTATTTAGTTTTAAAAAACTATAGAAAAAAATGAAAGGGGGGAAAATAGAAAAAAGGAAAAATTAAAAAGCGAAAAAAAGAAAAAAAGAAAAAAGATTTTTTTAAAAAAAGTAAAAAATAAGTAAAAAAAATTGAAAAATAAATCCTAAGTTCATAGTTGGCATGTTATATCATTTTTATTTTTGCGACCTCAATCAAATTGAAACCCTCAAATATCCATTAGGGTGTTTATTGGTTTGAATAATTAATAAAAAAGTTTGGTTTGAAAAAATGGGTGAATGTTCGGGTTTGGTAATAGAGTGATCGTAACTTTATTACGAAGATTAATATAATATCAATTAATATTTATTAATAAAATCATTAAATATTTTATTTTATATGTTTAAATTATTTTCACCAGCTTTGTCTTTTAATATATTTAATATATTATATAATTTGAATATTTTTTAAAAATATATATTTTAAATAATTAAATGAGTACCTATTTAATAATTAATCGAGTTTAGTTATAGATAAATAATCGGATTTGGTAGTCGGGGTAAAAATTAGAAGGCTTGAATTCGATTTGTAAGTTTAGGTTGCATAAGTTTTGTTTGAAAAAATGGCCGACCGATTCGCACCACATTTAAACAATCGGTGGCGACCGAAGGCGGGAATTTGCGAGAAACCGAAATCCCTTCCGCCCTTCGTCCCTAACAATCCCCTCCTCCAAAGTTCCCACCTTTTATTCCCGCCGCCGCGCCGCCGCCGCCGCCATGAAAGGCCGCCGGCCGACGAAGCCGCAGGCGGCGCTCGGCCACCGCCCATCCACCGACAACCGCCGCCGCGACTCCGACGCGAGCTTCACCAGCCACCTCTCCTCCGCCTCCCGCCCCTCCCTCGCCGGCGCCGCCCCTTCCCTCGACCGATCCGCCCAGTCCGCAGCCCTCAAGTCCGTCAACCACTACCTCCAATCCAACTCGTTCCCCCCGCTCCGGCCCCCCCTCCCCTCCG
>JAVDBV010069172.1:0-31689 GCA_032619315.1 Piper longum
TCAGAGTTGGGAGTGCCCTCAACATAACCTGACCAAGAGCCACCGCTGGAAAAGCCCACCGTTTGCATAAAGACTTTGAAATATTATTCATCGGAGCTGTGAATCACCATTAAGCAACCATTTTCAGGCCTCCATCCAATAGATCCAAGGCATCACCAGCCATACCACAACCTTCATTAGATCCTCTTACAGCCAGATATCATCCCTCACCATGCACTATCACCGGAGAAGCCCAACGTCACCTAAACAACTTTGGAAGTTACTGGCCAGAGTTGTGAAGCACCATCAAGCAGCCCTCTTTATGACCTCCATCCGGGCAATCCAAGTTGCCTCCGGCCACACCTTCAATGTCCAAAGTGTTCCCCTAACAGCCGACAACAAATTCATGCACTGAGCCACTGTTGTGAAAGCCTCATTGTCGCCCAAAAAGGCACCCAAAAGAGGACCGCCAAAGCCATGCAACAACAACAGATGGCCAACTTCCGGACTCCATTTGGCTAATCACCACCATCACAATACACACCACTACCTCAAAAAGATCACTATTGTCTCCAGCTACAAACCCAAGTTGAGTCCTGCCGTAGTCAGAAGTCATTGTCACCAAAAAATGGTGATAGAGCCCGACCAAAAGCAGTTTCTTCATAGATTACTAGTGTTGTCACAACCGATCGGACGCACCTTTGGCCACTAGATCACCACCAAAATCTTTTAGGATCCGAGATCCACTATTCTAGGCAGTCTCTTCTCGTTGCCATCACTAGAACCCCCAAAGTTGTCATTGCACTGCCGCCGTAGCCAAGTCCTTCGGGTTCATTTATTGATGTTCATGTCCATCGTCTAAGACTCGGTTTTGAACTGGCACATAATCTAAGATATGTTGAGGCTTGTGTATACCACCTGGTCTGGTCCGATATTTATTTGTTCTGAACCAACCCAAATCGGTCTGGTTCAATCCATTAGCACTTCGAAAATAATTTAAAGGCTTTCCTGACCTTGGATCGAAATAAAACTTGCTATTCTACCGTTTCAGATACTTTGGATGTAGTAGTAAAGTTATTTTGAAGATTTGAAGAAAAAATGACAAACTAGGGCATTGGAGTCAAAGCTATTAAAAGTGAACCAAATTCAAGTGGTAAAATTCAGTGTTGGGTGAAAATTAAAGAAAATAGTGGATTTGTGGTTATTAAACCATTGTGGATTGACTTAGGGATTCAAATTAAACTCTAAGGAACCATGTAAAATTTTTGAGTCTTTCCTCACTCGCAACCTTCTTATTTTTATTTTTATTTTAACTTGCATGGTTTCTTTTCATGGCAGGGCGCCTTTAGTCCCACCAAATCCACTCATCTAACCTTTCAACATGAAGCAAGCATGAGTTAGGGGCGAGAACCCTTTGCCCAAACATATAATATCTATGTACATAATACTTTTGAATGTATATTATAATTTGTTCATTATAAAATCATAAATAAATTTAGTACAATTTTAATAATTTTAGTTTACCTAAAATCGAATAGAAGTTTGGTATGGTATCCTGTTTTAGCCTCAAATCATTTCAAAATTTTGTTTCGTTGGTTAGGAACCGACCGAATGTTCTAATAAGGGTGATAAACGAGTGAGCTAGTCAAGGTGAACTTGTGTTTGAGCTCGACCCAAAAAACTCAGATCGTTCTAACTTGATTCGAGATTGAGCGATTTTTACGCATAGATGCTTGAGATCGACTCGAATAATATTAATGTTGTTCAAGCTCAGGTCTAGATCAAAATAAGCTCGACTCGATTATGTTTGAAGCTGGCTCAACTCGAGCTCGACTCAAGCTTGAAACCAACTTTTAAATTAGGTCATTATAGGTGGAGTAAATGTCTTTATAGAAAGTAGGAAAGGGTAGAGAGTTATCAACAAAACAATGTGGGATTATCCAATGAGATAAAGAAAAAGAAATTATCATTTATCCAAAAAGGATTTGAACCTATGACCTCTTTAACACCACAAACCATGACAATTATCTAACCCCTACTAGGCCTTTTGTACTACAATAATGATTAAAATAATATTTATTGTGATCATGCAAATAAAATAAAAAATTTACCATAATTGATACCAATATTAATAGATATTAATGTAATCATGATCATTATCCTCACGTTTATCCATTTTTTAATAACCGAAAGGCATTAATGGAGACAAAATGTGAAGATGGTGGAGATGGAGGTAGAACTGATGCATTCCCAGCAGCGCATGAGGAAATTCATCCCACTGGACTTGTAAGCGTTGTTGCAAATCTCACTCCATTTTCTGATTACAATCAAAGCCCACGGATGTACCTATGCCAGGTCTGTACATTTGTCTCCAGATAGGATCATGCAGTTAAAATTATTCTCGAGTATGCAAGGTCAGAAGGATGATTCAAAAGAAGGTTCATGAAGTTGTCGCTCTCGTTCTCTTTCATTTAGTCTTTGTTTTATTGCAATTTAGATGGCTAAGAAGACAATGGGTTTTCTTCTCAACCCACACAACACCGTGTTGACAATAAGCTTTATCATCTCCAGGTAGGTTTTCTACATTTTCAGCCTGTAAACCAAATTTTTTAATTTAATTTTATGCCTTTTAGTATCTTTGTTCTCTTTTTGTGTCTTTTATGATGTTCTTAGTTTGATAATCTCGAGTGCTGACATATGCAGTTTTTGCAATTCACAATTTTCATAGTATATGATTCCCTTTGGAGATATTGTTATTTGTTATGCAAGTTTCCATAAGTGATGTCGGAGAACAGAATACTTCAAATTTTAGGAATTATACTTTATTAAGTCTATGATAGATATAGACTAGTGAATGGGAAAAATGTTTCTTTTAGTTCTTAGGTTTCTCCAGACAATCACACACATTGTAATCAACCTACTTTTAATATGCAGTTTATAATGATGTTCTAGCTCAAGGCTATCTTTCGGTCTCTCTCTTTCTCTTCTACTTTGCTGCGTTGCTCAAATTTATTTTAATTGGCCAATTCTCTAGATTAATATGTGGATAATTTAATAATTGACTTTCACGTTATGCCCATTTTTCCTAACTGTTGGTCTGAGCATCCTGTAATTTCTGTCCAGGAGCACATCAGATGCCACATCCTATGTAAGCTGACTTGCATATGCTGGAAGTAGAGTCAAACAATGTCAGGCATATTGACTTCCAAGTAATTGGAACCATTACTTTGAAGTGGTCTTGCTCTTGTTTGACATTTTAATTATAGAACAAATCTAGGAGAATGGAAATTGACTAGATTTACGTATTGACTTCTGCATCAATGCATGTCTCCAACAAATTTGATGTTATGAATAGGGTCAATACTATTTCCATTGCTTATTGATCCAATGATTTTTATGGAAAACTCCTCAAAGGACTAGTTCATATGAAAAGTATGATGTTGATGAATTTCCGAAAGGTACAAACTGCATCTGAGTGCAACCCATTCTCCAATTTACTTGCTTATTATGTGAATTTTGTAATGTTAAACTAAATGTACCGTGGAAGCTCCTATGGTACTTACTTTTGCCTAGTGATCAAATGTGGTGCTTGTTACATCGAACTGGACTGACCAACATATGCGGAAACTAATAAATTAGATGGCTTTATGGAACTCGTAATATTGCTTTTTATGCTAAGCATTTTACTCCGTCAATATTTGAAGTCATTTGAGTACATGCAGGTTGAATCTATTGACTTGACAGAGAAGCGTGGAAAGGAAGATGATCATGAAATTTTTCGAAGAAGCGCCTTTGAGGACAAGTCTGCAAGTTCAACAATAGATGCAGATGGCCTACCTCATGTCGGCCAGGTGACACTGACGTATTTTCCGCTTTCTATTAAAAAAAAGGAAATTAGGGGCAATGCTAACTACCTTTCTTTCTGTCTTTTACAGGATTCAACCTGATGGGCCATATTGTAGCACTTATAATACAGACAAGTCTTTTGTGAAAGCATACAGACTCAAGGGTTCTGAATCTGCTACCATTGACTACGGAGCTGTTGATGGAAAAAGTTCAAAACAAGGGCTTCAGAAGGTACGGCCTCGCATGGTTAAATATTTTGAATGGGCATGAGGCGGCTTTCATGATTATTATGCAATACATATCTGTTTTTCCATTAGCTTTACGAATAATATGTACTCAAAAATCATTTAAATTTATTAGTATAACAATTTTTTGCTTTTCGAATCATAAATTCTGGAAGGAACATTGCGGGGCACTATTTTAATGGGAAGCCGGATTAATCAAATAATAGATTTTGGGAAAAGAGATGTTGAGAAGGGTCAGTTTTTTGTTTAAACAGATACAATACATCCGAAAAAGGTTTTTTACTGCTGGTCTATTATCATGCATACAACTTGATAATCAAATTATGAATTTCAATTTTTTCATCAAATTGTGAATGAAAGCCTTTTTTATCATGCTTGGTGTTATTATCTCAAGGAGCAAATTCCTTTCAGTTTGTTCTTTCAAGATTGATGAGGGTATGGTAATCGGCTAACATCATCTGCATTTTACTTGATTTTTGGTTGGAATATCTACCTCTATTATCCAATTTCAATAACAAAACATCCACAAAGCTTGGAGGACTCAACCAGCTGAAGGTCAGTTAAGATTTGGATACTATTTTATTATATTTATATTGGCTGTCGACAGATTGACATCCGTTTTCGGCGTCTTTGAAATCCTGTCATTGGTGATAAGTTTAGTAGCAGACACGGACAAAAGGTGTTTGCTCTCAGCTGTGGCCAGATGTTGATATGCCATTTTCTGGAGCGACTGGAATGCGACCAGATCTTATTATCAACCCCCATGCCTTTCCTTCTCGAATGGCCATTGGAATGCTACTAGAATCGATAGCAGCAAAGGCAAGAATTATTAGCAACATTGTGCAGTTGTAGTATTTTTTTTTTATTTTTGTTTTTCATTTCTTTCTTGCTGTGGACAATGTCTTGGAATGAAAAACAAACAAGAAAAATGAGAAACAAACATAAAAATGCCACAAGTAAATGAAATGAATCCTTTGAAATGAATTTTTTAACGAGTGATTCTGAAACCTTGTTGCCCCTGCTTCAATCAATCAGGGCGGAAGCTTGCATGGAAAATTTGTTGATGCTACGCCATTTCCTTCATCATGCAAGCAAAGTGAAACATCAGATGGAAGTAAATCCTTAGTTGATGAATTGGGTCCTTTGCTGGCATCCCACGGTTTTAATTGTCATGGAGTGGAGGTCTTATATAGTGGAGTTCTTGGCACTGAGCTTACTTGTGAAATTTTTATTGGGCCAGTATATTATCAGCACTTGCAGCACATGGTTTCAGACTAATATCAGGTTTGTAGCTTGAATGTTTTTGTTGTATGTGATTCTGTATTTTTTTTATTTAACCATAAAAATGGCTGCACTTATGTTTTGTTTTTACTCTGGACTGGCACTGTATACGCTTTATATAAATAGATAAGACAAGTTTAAATTTTTTCGTTTACAGGTAAGATCCACAGGAACCATGGATCGAATAACAAGCCAACCTGTAAAAGGTAGAAAGGTGGGAGGGGGAAGAAGATTTGGAGCTCGCACATGGAACTGCATATCTGTTACATGACGGACTACACACATGCTCGGATTATCATATTGCCCATGTGTGCTCTTTACGTGGTAGTTTACTGACTGCATCGGTTGTTCCATCTCAGCGAAGCAGAGCTACTATCATGGATGATATGGGATTGCCTAGAGGAAAGGGACCGAAGAATATCGTTTTTTGTAATGTGTGCAAAACTAGCAAACGAATGGAAACTGTTGCGATGACATTTGTGCTAAGATATTTGACTACTGAACTGGCGGCAATGAACATAAAAATGACCCTCCGGCTAAGTAACTGGGACCGCCAGCAGGAACTAAGCCATGATGTCAGAACTATGCCTTCAAATTTGGCCTTCACTGCTTTCCGAGAATATCTATCTATCCAAAACCCAACCCGGTGCTGTTCCTCTACGCATGAAGTTATCTGGTGAAAAGCTTTGACAACCTGCACAGTGGCCCAAAATCTATTTATTAATTTTTATATCTCCTCTATTTGATATGATGGTTTTGCAACTAATTAGTTTTGATTTAAACCTTGAGAGCTTGTAATGTAAAAGAATATGCACGAATAATTCCAGCCATTCTGAATAAATGTCTGGATTATTTGGTGGAGACATCGTTTTTTTACCCCCGAAAGTTGTGAGGACATTGTTAAGCCTCATTTATTATGCTTTTGGAAATACTCGTTCTGGGGTGCAATATTTACGAAAACATGATTGTACCCGAATTTGCTAACATTATGTGAGCACCAATTGAAGTTGAATTACAAAATATTTAATGACAACTCTATACAGCCAATTAGCTGCTAAAAATCCTTTCATCTGTAATGTACTATACAATAGAAGGAAAAAGAAAAAAAAAGAAAAAAAGGCATGCCGCTTTCCCATCCTCTTTTTTTTTTTTTTTTTACTCCTATAACCAAAATACATTTTGCGTTAAGTGACTTAAAATGTAGATTTCTAGTTTACAAGGTTTACCTACAAACGTTGCCTACTCCTGCCGTAGCTCTTCCTACCACTGCCCCCAACTTGGCGAGACCTACCCCCAGACCAATTCTCATCATCATCATCAAACTCTTCATCTACTACTACGCTTGGCCGACTGCCTTTTGCTGGTGGACGCCTTCGCTTGACACTAGACGCATATATTGCGTAATCTACAGTGTCCTCCTTCAATGATGCCTTAAATTCCTATAAAGCACAAAAACAACTACGACCTCAACAGTAAGATAGCATAATGTCAACTAGAGCAACCTCTCATTCGAAGTTCATACGCCAATCCTGGAACTATATAATAAAGTCAGCAGAAAAGTCCCTAAATCCGAAGGGAATAGAAGGCAGGATTCATAAAAATAAAATCAATGATTATTGCCTACATGCATAAGGAATCCATAAATGATACCTGATATCTAATGACCATATCTTCATAGGTTGAAGGTAAGTTGATTGGTGGTTCATTTACGTTGAAGGGAAGGCTTTGCTTGGAAAGAGGTTCTCCATGTTTTAAAGGGTCATTTGGTGAATATGCCTGCAAATGTAAACCAAGGGAAGTCAACAATATTGCTAAAAATTACATGTACTTGCTGCTAAGAAAAAAAAAAAGAGAAGGAAACAACCACCTGACAGCGAGCATCATTAAGAATATACATAATCTTCAAATATCTCTTCAGTTTCAGAAGAAGTTGCAAAGCAATTGCAGCATGACAATTATCCTAAAAAAACAAGGTACTATTTAGTCTAATGATAATGGCTTCACAAAGCTTGTTACGATAGGAAACATGTTGAATAAAAAGACTCACTATAAGAACAAAGTTACAAATAGTTCAAATTTTCCATTTGCATCATGATTGATGTTAAAAAGAGGATTATAAGCTCAGCTACAGAAATTGTTTCTTCATAAAATAGAAAATTTATTTAGATCATTCATACTCTTATGAAAATATATACTTTTTCTCACCTGAAATTTTGTTAAATCATCTTTGGAGATTGCGCATGAATCTCCAAAAGCCAACCCACTGGCATTTACAGCACATGACACAAAATTCTCGGAGCTAATTTGTGTCTCTGTTTCTGGCAAAGTGGATCCATTTTCCTGTAAGATTTTTGCAACTTTGCCTTGATGAGAACTATAAACTTTCATTTCAGACTCAACAACACCGGCTCTCACTTGAATAACACGATTTATGTTATAAATCAGGTAAAGAGGTTCATCCGGAGTTGTGAAAGGCAAAGCAGCAAGAATTTCTGTGCAGTACCTGTAGCAATGCAAGAGTTAAGGTGCATAATAGTAGTCAAACATGAGCAAGGTTCATCACTTAATAGAAGCTACATATATCAGCAATGAATCTGAAGCAGTATGGAAACCTAACCCTCAGAAATGGGAGAAATATTAGAAGAGGAACATCGTTGAATATTATACCATTTTTTTCAAGCTGCGCACCAGAATTCTTCCACAAAATAAGTAACATTCAAGACTAGAAAACTCATTCACTCAAAAAAAAAAAAAAACCTTCAACAACAAAAATTGGTTACTCAATAGAGCCAATCACTAAATTACTCAAAGCAATTACGAGTAAGCTAGTTCCATATGTAGAAGCCAAACAAGACCTGCAAAGCACTGTCCGAGGTCGTGTATTTATTGGTTCAAACCTCCACAGTAAACAACTCTTTTCACGAGCTATCCCACGTCCTTGTTAGATTCTCCGGTTAAATTACAGCAAAACCCAATTGAACTCAATAGAAACAGTTTAGTGAATTTTCCCCTTAAATGGAATATTATTCTATAAGAACTTCAAGCATATTGAGGATTCAATGTGACCATTGACAGTTTGAACAAAACACAAGATTAGTAATGCACCTGGAATTGCAGCAAGTACAATATAGTGTTAACGAGTACTTACATCAAAAAGGGAATTAGTGACTCGCTACAGGAGCCTAAATTGAACTTTTGTATCACTGAAAACATGAACTTATTCCTAGAAGCTCGATTTCCTCGTATAAGCCGATAAATTTTTGATACTCCATTCTTTGCATAAGCAAAAATGCCACCATGACCAATCCCTTTGATGCTACTTGGCAACTTATTTTGGTTGATGAGAGATTTAATAAAGCTGAATGACATTTGAAGTCCATCACCTAAACGGCTTTCAAAGAAAGCGGGATACCTGTAAATATCCACCCTCAGTAACATATATGATCAAGAAAACCTAGTAGAAATTGCATTTATGATCTTAATGTCATACTTCTCATTCATGTTTATTAGCAATTGATGTGCCAACTTTGAATTGGTCTCCTCGGGATCATTTTCAAGTGCTATAAGGTATGGAACTGAAGTCATTGGATGAACCAGTCCTTGACGAAGCACAACTTCAACAATCTGTTTCAATGCATAAATGGCAAAAAATAAACATAGTGACAGCAAATATTTGTCACAAAACATAATTATACTAAAGCAAACAATTATAAAAAAGGCAAGCATAGTAAAGGCACAAAGCGAGAGAAAACATTAAACAAAGGATTTATCATTTCTTTTTAATTATTGATTGCATAGCCATGATAGCTAAAAGAACATCCATAGATGATATTCAGTAGATGCTGATTGAGTAATATACCTTACAAGATATAGTTATACAAAAGCAATTATAGAGATGTAATAGATAAGTAACTTTAAACTGCCAGCACATCCATTCATCTACCCATTAGTTAAGTTGAATTTTGTATAGTTGTTGAAGAGGTCAGTCCCTACCTAACAACCAAGGATTACAAAAGTTTTGGTTATTACGTGTCAGTAATCGTCCACAAATACACACATAACGATGGTACCATCAATTTCCCCTTCTATCTGCTGTTTGCATATCCTATCACATTCCTCTATTATTCTATCAATTATACCATACCTAGCTTAAATCTAGGCGATGGATCTAAACTATGAATTTTGAACATGTTGATCAAACATTTAAGTTTCCTACTGGCATCTTAAGCTGTCTGTTGCTAAGTCTCTCATATTTTACTTTCCAAACCACAGTTGGAAACTGGAAACACATTTTTCATATCATTATGATCGATTATTTTTTGTAAGCACATGGAAAGACAACTTATGTAATCTATACATGATTGTATGCAGCAAATAAAAGCACCTCAAGTTTACTACAATATGACACGTCATGAATCAAACAAAAAAGGTTAGTTTTTATTCGTTTTCTCAAAAACACACAAAAAAGCTTAAGAAAGAAGAACAAAATTAAGTCAACAAAAACCTTGATCAACTTTAACATATCAAACACCATTAAGAACTCTGTGAAGTTCTCACCTTAATTGCGGACTGTCGCACTTGCTCATTCATATCCATACATCTATCCAAGATACTATTCCAATATAACTGAATTATTCCCCCACAGTTGTTAGAGTCACCCGCACCAGCAGCAACAGACACCTTACAATCTGCCACCTCAGAATAACTCGCCTTGGCATTACTAATATCACGTGTCCCCATTTTGCTTTCCGTGTCAAGTAGATATTCATTAAGGTTTTGCAAAGCCTGCATCTGTTCAAGAGTGTGACAAGTGTTAATATGTATGACGTATGTTGGTCAAATGTTTGTATGAGAATCTTATCTATAATCTGGATATTTGTTAGACTTGTATAGCTGTAAATAGGTTGTTGATAGTTAGAAGATCTGAGGGATATTTCCAGGTTGGGATCCCTCATGTCATGGGTGCCGCTGTAACTGTTTAAGTGCAATAAATAGAAGAACGACAAGCTACAGTGGACTCACTTTTTGAGTCACTGTTTTCTGACATGGTATTAGAGCAAAGATCCAGTTAGAATTGCCATCTTTTTGGCCTGTTCCTTCCGCCATCTCTTTGGCTATTGCCCTGTGGTTGAGTCATATAGGACTCCCATTCTATACCTCCCTCCCATTGTTCCTTTGATTTATCCCTGTTGTTGAGTTTTGATAGCTCCAACATCTGTCCATGGTGACCAAGGATAAACCTATCACCTATACCACGGACACCGCAACTATATCTCTTGCTGAACTACTTAATAGTTCATCTATTACCTCTTCTAAACTATCTAGTTCTAGAAATCATCTACCGTGGTCTGCCGCCATCAAAACCTTCCTCATCTCAAAGGAGAAGCTTAGGTACATTGAGGAAGAAAAGCCAAATAATGCAACTGTTTTTTGGGCAAAGGAGGATGCCCAGGTGAGATCATTGGTCTGGAATAGTATGGAGCCGCATGTTAGCAGTGATGTGATGCTGCACCCATTGCTTATAGTGTATGGACTTCAGTAAAGGAGACGTCTGGACAAGAAGGCAACATCCAAAGGATCTACGAGCTATGTGAAGACATCTTCCTTCCTAAACAAGGTACTAAACCACTCCATGAGCATTACAGCTTTGTCAAGTCTAAATGGGAGGAGTTGAACCTGTATCAACCATATCCACAAGACCTTGCTACATGGTAGAGACAAAGGGAAGATCTCAAAGTGATTTCCTTTCTTGCTGCCCTTGGACCTCGGAATGAATCTGCCAAGAACCAACTCTTAACTCCTGAAAATATACCATCTCTCAATACCCCCTTTTCAAGGTTTTCAAGGATACCAGTAGAAGGAGATAAGCAAGATGACAATGGGGAAATAGTAGCATTGTCAGCAAACACCAAGCCTCTCCTTCCTTCTACAAGAGGAAGGGGGGGAGGTGGAGCATATTTCAGAGGAGGAGGTCGAACCACTGCCAGGAAAGACAAGAGGTATTGTGAGTTTTGCAAAAGCAAGGGCGGGCGCATAGAGAAGAAATGTTGGAAGAAACATGGGAAACCAGATTGGGCTGCCAAGGAAGAAACAACACCGACTGCTCCTACCCCCTCTAATGCATTAGTTGCTGAATGCTCGAACCCATCCGCTCCTAGTAGCATTACTTTAAGTCATGATGACTTTGAAGACTTGCTGAAAATGGCCCATGGAGACTCATCCCTTCCATCTGTTGCGAATGCCAAATCACGTATCACTAATAACTCTACTTCATCTTCCCAACCATGGTTGATTGACTCGGTGGCCACAGTCCATATGACTAGCACTGCTTATTTGTTCTCTACATACTCATCTTTTAACACTTCTATTTTGGTAAGTCTAGCTGATGGCAGCAAGGTACCAGCAGTTGGTAAAGGCAATGTGCTCATCAACCCTAATTTGAAACTCACAGATGTGCTATTAGTCCCTTCTTTTCTTATGAGCCTTCTATCGGTTAAGAAGCTTTGTTCTAATGGATCTTATCATGCATCTTCACATCTGCTTGTTGTATCTTTAGGAAGCAAGGAGCAAGAAAGAGATTGGTTGTGGTTGGAGGGATGGAGTTCTTTATTACCTGCACCCTCATTCAAACAAGTCATCACATGCTGGTCTTGGAACTTCTTTATCTGCAGCTCTTAAATGGCATGCTCGGCCAGGTCATCCTCATCTTAATAAACTCAAGAGGATGGTTCCCTCTCTTAGTTGTGTCTCTCAACTTAGGTGTGAGTTGTGTGAGTTGTCAAAACACACTCGTGTTTCCCTCCCTTCATGTTCTGGTTTAAATCCAATAAAATGTTTCATTTAGTTCATTCGGAAATTTGGGGACCTCTAGCTGTCCCCAACCACTCCCAATTTAAATATTATGTACTCTTTGTTGATGACCATAGCAAGATTCTTGGGTTTATTTAATGAAAGAGAGATCTGAAGTGTTCTCCAAGTTCGTGTCTTTCGTTAATGAAATATAAACACAACATGCAGCCACCATTAAGATATTTCAATCTGATAATGCACTAGAGTATACCTCATCCACCTTCAAGCAATATTTTGATACTCAAGACATAATGCATCAGACTTCATATGCCTATACTGCACAACAAAATAGAGTGGCTGAACGAAAACATAGGCATCTACTTGAGGTAATCCGTAATCTAATGATCTACATGTCAGTTCCTAAACATCACTGGCCAGAAGCTCTTCTCATGGCCTGTTCTCTGATCAATAGAATGCCTAGTGCACAACTCTAGTTCCCAAGAACCTGGTTTGAGAAGCTAAGCACAACTCTAGTTGAATTCGGATTTGTAAGATGTCTCTATGGTTATTCTGTCTTTGTAATGAAAACTTCAAGGGGTTGTGTTATTCTAATTGTTTATGTTGATGATATGGTGATCTCAGGAAGTGATGAGGTTGGTATACAAGAAGCTAAAGTGTGGCTGAAGTCTAGATTACACATCAAGGATCTGGGACAGTTACACTATTTCTTGGGATTTGAGGTATTGAGACAACAACATGGTATTTATATAAATCAAAAGAGGTATGTTGTTGACATGCTACAAGAAACAGGGATTGCTCATGCAAAGTTGGTCAAGTCACCACTTGAGGTTGGAGTTAAACTTCAGCCATGTGAAGGAGAAGTGTTAGAGGATGCAGGAAGGTACAGAAGGTTGGTTGGTAGGTTCATATATTTGACCATGACCAAGCCTGACGTCTTTTGTTGTGAGCCTAGTTAGCCAATTTATGCAGCAATCTAGAGTGCCTCATTGGAATGCAGTTCTACGGATTTTGAAGTATCTAAAAGGGTGCCCTGAAAAAGGATTATTCTATACAAAACATAAACTAGGAAATGTTGTGGAAATTGAGGGCCTTGCAGATACAGATTGGGCTGGTTCTCCAGCTAACCGATGGTCTACTTCAGGTTATTGCATTAAATTAGGAGGAAACCTAGTGGTATGGACGAGTAAGAAACAAAGTCTACTTGCTAGATCATCTGCAGAAGCTGAGTACAGAGCTATTGCCAAAGCAACTACTGAACTTGTTTGGATTAAACTGCTACTGGAAGAATTAGGCTTTCCTGTCACACATGCAATGAAGCTTTGGTGTGATAATCAGGCAGTGATTTATATTGCAAATAATCCTATGTTTCACGAGAGGGCCAAAAACATAGAGCTCAATTGCTATTACATTCGAGATAAAGTGAAGGAGAAAATTATCTCTTTGGGACATGTTAGGTCAGAAGCTCAGACAGCTGATATATTGACTAAAGCTTTAACAGAAATTCAACACCACAGATTACAGTCCAATCTATGTTTGATGGATAGCCCACCATAGCTTGAGGGGGAGTGTTAGAAGTGTTAATATGTTCGACGTATGTTGGCCAAGTGTTTGTTATGAGAATCTTTTCTAAAATCCGGATGCTTGTTAGACTTGTATAGGGTTGCTGTTTGTTAGAAGATGTGAGGGATATTTCCAGGTTGTGATCCCTCACATCATGGGTGTTGTTGTAACTGTTCAAGTGCAATAAATAGAAGGAAGACAAACTACGGTGGGCTCACTTTTGAGTCACTGTTTTCTAACAATAAGATTGATACCGACAAGAAAACCAAAACCAATATAACAAGATAATACCTTGAGCATAGAATCAGATTCAGAAGATAGCGCAATCTCTACTATGTCCCCGATATCTTCATTCAACATAAAGTCTGGCTTTGCAATCAAGACATGGCCAAGAGCCTGTAATAAACACAGATGTAAGAAGAAAGAAAAAAACACGGAACTGTATTATTGCCAACGGGATTGAGGTACAAACCTGCAAAGCTCGCAGCTTTATGCCAAAATCTTCGATATCAAGAAAATTCTTGAGTAAAGTAATACATTTGTTGAGTACAGCCTCACTACAACTAGAAGCCATCAACTCACTTCCATAGCGAATAAGCAGTCCAAGACAAAAAAGAGACCGACCAACTTGCTGCATAATTAGACATTTAATAATAACTGGGGAAATATTATTAAACCCAAAGAATGCAGCATAAGCTAGAAATATCTAGCAAGTAGTCCTAATTTGTCAGCATACAACACGAAGGCTATGTTTCCAAATATAATCCAGCACTATAGGCTATAGCCATAAACATCCATTGCTGATCCCCACCACAACTAGCATAAATAAAATGTCTAAGCTAAAAGACTCGCTCTTCTTTCTCAAACAGAAAAGTAAACAAGTCAGCAATTTTCATTAGAATGAAAAAGCATTTGTGGTTTCATCCAACAAAGAAACATTTTCCAATGGCCATTCTCACTGTTGCTCCTCTCACAAGAGCTAATGCGTGTTGTTGATACATGTGATAGATGGTCAAGACAGACCATACATGTCCATTCTAGTAGCACTAAAATGTCATGTATGGGAATGAAACAAGGATTAAAGTAAGCTCTTTCATGATGTAATGCCCTTCTAAGTGAACATTGGAATAAAGGGATCTTCAGCTCATTTTAGGAAAGTTTTCATGGAATCCATATTAGTAATTAATTATAGAATTTTACCTGCAAGCCACTAACTACTCATAAGTATCCAAACAAGGTTAAAATCATCAGTCACTATATATTCAATATAAACTTAATACATTCTCCACGTTAAAATCTACTGAACTGGTATACTTGTCAAAAACTTTCTTTTAAGTATATTCTTCCCTACAGCACATCCAGTGCTTGCTTAGATAAAATGGGTAAGAGAGGGATATTAAAAAGATGCGACCAGTAATTTGCATAAAGACAGCTGGTTAAAGAGAATCACCTGTTTGTTATCACTACCAAGAGAACTTAAATGTTTAAAGAAGACTTGAATAAGACTCTTAACTACGTTTGCATCTCTTCCAGCAACTTTGTTCAAAGAGCATAGACACCTGACAAGATAAAACAAAATTTGAAGACAAAACTAAGTACCTAAACTATTGTAAGCATAAAAAGCCACAATTACAAGATTTTCAATACACAACAAAAAGAAACAATCACTGATTAACTCGACTTTGGTCTAAATATTTTCTTGCAAAACAAAGAATCTAGATGAAAAGCAAAAGAATAAAGGAAAAGAAAAAGTAGAAATGGATGGACTAGAAAAGTCATGCCCCAATTGCAAGGAACATGGGGATTCTTATTTCTTAAATAACTATTATTTGAAATATGTCATCATTCTTTTTGTTTTTCCAACATTATGTTACCCGGATCAAATGCAGACTTTTGTAATAAAGTAAACTTCACAATCATATCATAACATTTAGTTAAGTTTACAACATAAAAGATTTACATCATACTAAAAGTACTACATAAACATTTGGTTACATAGTATTGCAAAAGATAATTACAACGCTAAACATCCCCCCGCCCATTTGGATTCTGCAAAGACTCTCCTCTTTCGGCACAATATATAAAATTTTTCTTGCATGACTTTGGTACTTTTTCAGGGTTAAAAGCAAATGCTATGAATAGTGTCACATTCTTCTCTCATGCTTTCGTTTATAAAGAAGAGATTCATAGTTTATTTGGCTATTACATTGGAGTGCTCCCTATTCGTTATTTGGGTCTGCCTCTTAATTCAAAGAAACTTTCTTATTCTATATGTATTCCTCTCATTGATAAGATCAGAGCTAAGATTCAAGGATGGAAATCATATGTACTATCTTATGTCGGCCACCTCCAACTCTTAAAATCTGTACTCAATGGCATGTCTCACTGTTCGACCTCCACCTTCACACTTCTAAAGCGTGTTCTAAAATTGATTACTAAATTTTCTCTTCGTTCTTATAGAAAGGGAACATTGACGAGAGGGGCTCCCACAATGTCAACTGGATGTGGATTTGTAAGCCCTTATCAAAAGGCGGTCTTGATATTCGAGATATTTTTGGGGTTAACAAAACTAAACTAGCAAAGTTGCTTTGACGAATGTTAACAAATAAACATAGTTTCAGTTTGTAGGTAAAGTGGATTCACGAAGTTTATTTACATGGTAAATCTACATGGATTGTGCACACAAATTTTGAGTCTCACGCTTGGAACAACATTATTTCTATAAGAAAAAAAATAGCTCATGGTTGTTTCTAAGGAATTGGCAATAGCATGAACACGTTCACTTGGTTTGACCATTGGCTTAATCATTGCCCCCTCATCCAAAGACTCGGTCATCGGACTATTGCAAATATTAGTAGAAACACTTCCCACACTATATCCCAATTCATCATTCAAGGTTCTTGAGCCCTCACCTCTTATACTACAAGTATAGAAGAACTTCTAAACTTTTTAAATGAGAATACCCATTTCCTATCTCATACGAATGATAGCATATGGTGGTTATCTTCTATTAGAAAATTTTCTTTCAACAGCTGTTGGAAATTCTTGAGACTTTCTTCTCCAAGAGTGTCATAACACCCTCTTGTTTGGTCTAAATACTTAACAAACCGGCATACGTTCATTGTTTAGTTGGTCATGTCAAATTGGATCTTAACTCTAGACAATCTTCAAAAGAATGAACTCCATCTCGCTAACAGATGCTCTCTTTATAAAGCTTGCCTGGAAGCTAGAGACCATTTATTTTTTGAGTGTTCTTATGGTAAACAAGTTTGCAAGTTGGTTCTTCAAAAATATCACAGGTTCCATCAAGTTAACTCCTTCGGAGAAGAGATAAATTGACTTCTTACTTTTTGTTTGCAAAACAAGCATGCAATCTCCTCCTGAAACCCTCTTTTGCTCTTACATCTCTTCCATTTGGTACGAGCGAAATAAAAGAAGTCCTAAACTACAAACATAAAATTATATCTCAAGCACAACTTGCTTCAGAAGTCCTAAACTACAAACATAAAATTATTAAAATTATTGATAATTGTGATTTACTAATGAACTTTCGGATGTAACTCTGTAAGGACTCTTTCAAACCCTTTTTCCCTGTGTATTTTTGTCCTTTTGGGGGTTCTTGAAATGAAATTTTACTTTATAAAAAAAAACATTAAACATAACCATTATATTAAGTTTATATCCATATGAGCCATCATTTATTCTTCAGATTAGCTACCTACAAGATGAGATGTAATTATTTGAAAATATACTCAATAAGAACACATAACATTCTTAACAACACATAGAATATCTCATGTAAGGCTAAACTGAAAAATCTGAGAAATTATAGACATCATAAGCTATCAAAGAATCGTATATCATGAATCATTTAATCATAGAATCAGTGGAGGTTCTCCATCGAATACGAGAGCGGTGCACCCATAAGTCTGTATTACACTAAGAATAGAATCAATCAATGACCTATCATACTCAATGGGATCTATCAATAGGACAATGCAAGCCGGAGGTTCGTGGGTCATTTCCGTTCCAAGTGTCTGCAGTCCCACACATTAAAATCGGATATCATAGTTTGTAATCGTAATCGTATGTCCTTTAGAGCACATATCATAAATGTTCTCTCATCACCGGGTGCCAAACCCACTAAGAGTAAGACAGTATTGTATGGTATTCACTATAGTGACTTTAGAATCATAAGAAATCAATTATATCTTTAAAATCGAAAATCATAAGATTTCAATATCAAATAAATTATCAAGACATCTTTCAAATCATAGTTATTATGGAATCATAGAAAGAATTACAGGAAATCAATGGATAAAACTCTCAAGAGATGACACAAATGATAGATAGAATACAAAAGAGAAATCTGGAATAACTCGTTGGTAAAAAGGTATTTCATCATTTAGAAGATAAATAGCAATTCATCATTTCACCTGTTAGGAAAAAGTTGCATCTTAGAAGAAAGAAGAATCTAACATAAAGAAATCTATCTATAGTTAAGAACGTTAAGTTCTTACCTCTTCTCTTGGCCAAGTGCCGCCCCTTCAACTAACTCTTCTATATCTTCCTCCTAGCCTCCTCTTTTATGTTCTCTTATTTCATCTCCTTCACACCCTTATTTATAGTTTTCCAGGTGCTTTACCTTTAAGTTATTAGAACTCTATCGAAAGAGTAGTTTAGTAATTTCACATTTTCTAACAACCAATCAAAATTCGTCGCCCTCATCAACCAATTAGATTTGCCTCCCTTATTAACCAATCAGGATTCGCCACCTCTTCTAACCAATCAAAACTCGCTGAGTAGATTACTTCACTTAAAAATTATCTTAAAATATTATAAAGTTTACTTAATCGTTAAGTTTCCTATTTTGGAACTTTCTAGAAAAGCTAGTTTAGTCATTTTGACTTTCTACTTTCATCCTTTATCCAATAAAAATACTAATCACTAATCAATCAATCTAATTCCACTTAATTAACCCTTAGCAACACTTCAATTAACTCAACAAATATTCATAAAAGTAAATAAAAATCAGGTCTTTACAAGAATTATTTGTGCAGACCGCACAATAATGACTCAAAAATGACTATGATAGATGAATATAGTAGTATTTACAGTTATTAATCAACAAAAGGAGGAATTGACATTAGGACTTGGCAGTAACATGAATGTCAGTTATCCCAAAAAGGAAACATAAGAAAGTAAAATATGGCATGTACCTTATGCAAGAATGCACGACTGTCAAAAAGGAATGCCGATAGATCATGTGTTTGAGGTCTTGCTCCAGTTCCTCAATAACACCTTGGGGTGGCCTCCTTAAAGGTAAAACAGAATCTATAACAAAAACTATGCTTTCTAAAAGTTGTGCAACTGCCCGATTGTCAATCTGAAAAAAGAGAAAAAAAAATGAACAACGTGCACTTAAGTGAAACTCAAAAAAACTACTAATTTCAAACATGACAACCATGCAACTTAATCAAGATAGAACTCCAGGATCCTCCTCCAGTACACCAGAGTAGAAACCGTCTAAAATTTCATCAATCAAAATGATACAACATCCACACCATGAATGAAGAAAACAAACTTGGAGAAGCCAAGTATAAGATACACGGCCATATAGGTAAATATTCCATGCCACCACTTAAATTTTATTTTCAAAGCCTACAGGTTCATGAAATGTCACGGAACCACACCAAATCAAGTTTTGTAGTACACAAGATTTTACTGGGATCCTGATGTAACCTGAATCACACATCAAAAAGAAGCATTCATCTTTCCAAAACTAGCACTATCGAAATAACCTCTCAGTCCCCCCCTCTTTCTTCCCTTTCTTTTCAACACAAATATTCCTCATTTTCACTCTCTATCAATATTATGACAATTAAATTCATAGCACTGAGGAAGTCATAAATATTCTAAACCCAAAATATCCTTAAAATATTATGACAATTAATTATAAGGACATATTCAGATCATTGCTTTTTTCCTTTTGAAACTCAAGTGTTCTCTAAGAGAACTTGTTTTTCCCTTATCTTTGAAACTAGCCACTAACCCGACTAAAGGATTTGAAATAAATCCTAATTATAATAGAAATCAAAACAAATTTTAATTACAATAAAAAAGTATTTAAAGGATTCGAGACAAATCTTAATTACAATAGAAAAGTAATATTTTACTACTAAAAAATAAAAAGTAATATTATAAAATAATTAGATGGCACGTGGCAAAACACATCTTAATTACAATAAAAAAGTAAAATTTTTATTTATAAGAAATAAAAAGTTATATTGTAAAACAATTAAATGGCACATGGCAGTATACGTGGTAAAACAAATCCTAATTACAATAGAAAAATAATATTTTAATTAATAAGAAACAAATAGTAATATTGTAAAATGATTATAGGACACGTGGCAACACTGTATTAAAAATTTGTTTTATATATTAATATAGATTTTTGCTATCATTATACTAGTTTCCATGTTGGGAAGTTTTAAATGAAATTTTACCCTATAAAAAACATATTTGCTATGTGTACCCTCTCTTACCCAACAAGATGAGATCACAAAGAGCAAAATGGTAAAGAAGAAAGGTTGAAGAATGAGGCAAATGTCAATGTTTACTCATCGTATAACCACGATCCTCAAGATTTGCATCACTAAATGAAGACCAGTAATACTAACTGAATTCAGATGCAACTGAAAATTAGTAAATATAAAGTCAAAATTTTTTAGCACCCAGTTCCCACTAGTTGATAGGTTTACTGGTTCTAAAAGAAGACATTTTAATTTTGCACACCTAAGATCTCTCCAAGACTGCGTAGACACAACCATTGTTCGGTCAACTGAGCCCAATTACATACAATAAAATTTGGTCGACATCAACAGACAGTGCAACAATAGCTGGATCCAAACAACAGGCAGAAACTCAAAAGCAACTTCATTGTCTCCATGTGTTAATAAAGAAAAACTTAACTCTCTTTGACAAAATAGCAGATCTCAGAGTAATAAGCAACTGTGGTAGTAGTAGACACTAACACAAAAGCAAAAAACAATAATGCTAAAAACAATGACAAAAAAACTGCAGATACTTATATACAAGCAAAAGTACTACCTGACTTTTAAGATAAGGCTGTAGAGTGACCACAAACTGGGATGGATCAGCTGCTGGAGCACACAGTGTGGCATCGACTGCACAAAAAGCATGCAATGCTAACACATAAGGAAGTGCTCGAACTTCTGTTTCTTTGTTAGTCATCTCTTCCACCTGAAACAGACAAACTGGTATCAGTAACTTTCATACATCCAAGTAACTTCAAAATGAGAAAATTAGCACTTCGAACCTCCAATATTTTCTCCAATAAGCATTTGCACATAAGTTCACAGCGTCTGCGAACAGAAGTCAACGCAATTGCATTCATTCCGACGGCTTTAGCAGATTGTGGGATAAAATCAAGTAACAAATTTCGTCGAATGACAATCATTAAAAACTGATGATTGGGCAACTTTCTCAATATATCAACAATCTGTTCTGTCTTTTTTGCTACTTCCAGAGGAATTAGGCTACTACTTCCATAAAATTGAGTTTGCACTCTAGACGGCTCTTCAAACCAAAACTCGTAAAATGTTTTGCATACTAGATCCTACAAAAAGTAAATCAAATAAAATGGGTACTAACTCCCTACATAAATTACCAAATTTGCTCACAAAATAAGTTCAACATTTCATTTGTTTCTTTAAATGCATTTGAGCCGGTTCCCATGCATAAAGGAGTTCATTTTTGCAATTCCTTCTTATGGTCTATGTAATTTACACATTATGTTGTGGTCGCTGGAATAGATAGATCATATGTGTACAAACCCCAAATAGTTAGCCCCACACCCAATACCTATTAGGGTAAGATCCGGTATATTAATTTGGCCATACCTATAGATCTAAAACTTCCTAACCACTTTTAGAAAAATGGCTAGGCCACAAGCTTGTAATTGGGATGGATAGTCACAAATAATATACGAGGCAACCCGAGCCCATGTTGGATGATGGGGTTTGCAGGACACTAACAAGACTCATGGGTCACAGACAGGAATTTTAAAGAAGAAATATCCTTAAGGTGGATGAAATATAAGATCTCGCAAATAGTTAGTCTTATATCTAATACCTTCTGGGATTACATCCAGTATATTAGTGGGGATGTACCTATAAATCTACAACTTTGGTTAACCATTTATGAAGAAAAGACTAGGCCCATTACTTTGCGCTTGGGCTGGTATGTTTCTCCTTCCATCACTCCTAACATGGTAACATAGCTTCTTGTGATCAAAATTATTTTCTTACAATTCCCCATGCATCGTGTTTTGTCTTCCTAATCGTTTGAATCCCAATCTTAGGTCAAACTATTATCTAAGGTCCAAGTATATAACATGAGATGAGTGTAACCAACATATAAATTCCAAAAAAAATCATGGAATATATACACTGTCCATCTTTCAGATGATACAACTGCATAAACGCCATTCAAATATTAAATTCAATAGGTTTTTCATCTCTCAACAAACATGTCATTATTAATATTTTTGTCCAAAGCAAACCTGTATACTGGCTTCATCATCGTTGACACGAGAAATTATTTCAATACATGCACTTGTAAACTCGGGAAAATCGGGAGTTGATGTGCACATGTCTCGAATTATCCTAATAGCGCGCTTGCGTACACTAACTCCAGTGTCTTTCATCCTTTCAGCAACCTTCTCAAAATACTACACCGCATAAAAGCCCTTAGTGCCTGTCTACTATTCTACTAAGAATAAGCATGCGCATGTTTAATGAAAACAAAATTGCATTACCTTCACACCCACTTCTGGATGAGAGGAGATATGCCTACCAACAAGTTCTAAAGCAGCTTCCCGCACAGAAATAGCAGAATCGCAAAATCTCCCCTCGACAGCGGCTTGAACATTTTTCTCACACAAGGCTTCTGGATCTGCCTCCACGATCACACTAACCTGCAAATAGAAAGAAAGATGAGCAAAGAGATTGACATAAAAAACAATCTGTACCAGATAAAACAGTCTACAGATTGTTGCTTACTGCACGCAAAGCCTTAGCTCTTAGAATAGGAGAGTTCTCTCTTAAGCTTGCCTGAAATCAAACATTGGTTAGAAAAGCTAGTATGATAAAGAAAGGTGACAAAGTGACGATGATATTGATAATGGCAATGACGATGACAACAATGATGATAAGAGCAAGCAGCAATTATAACACCCAAAAGATAGCATTCAATCACTCACCAGAAGAATGTAAAGGATTTTATCAAATCCTCGGGCAAATGAATTATCTTGTCCTAGGGCCAGTGATAATCTTTTAGCAGATGCCCTTGTCAGCAATGAAGAAACAGTTCCAAAGTCCCGTACAATGACTTTTGATTTTAATCTCACAAGATAATACATAAATTTATCCTTTGACTTTGGGTCATCCTTATACCACTGGCAAAGATAAAACCTACAAGATATGACAAACAATAAAACGGGAATAGTCAGTGAATGTGGAAAACTAAAAAGTTGGCCGCTAAAGAACAAAAAATCCTTTTTAGTATCTTCATACAGAACTAGAGGACCTAGTTAGTTAGCAACAACAACAAGCAACATGCTTTACAGTCTGTTCGCATCTTTGTGTTTTTGGTCACTGATATGTGAATAATTCGTATTGAGAAATCAGGTAAATATAGATTCATTACATACCAGCATGCAAACAGATGTGCATCATCTGAAGAACTGGATTCTTGAAGGTAATTTAGAAGCAACTGTTGGACAACCTCTACTTTAGAAATTCCAGCTGATTCCACTTTACAGCTTTCTTCATTCTTAAGGGAATCACAATGGAGTGAGTTGCAGTAAGAGGTCAATGCAACAAGTTGCCTTTTGCAAAGACACAACTGACAAAGCCAGCTATTTTGGAAATCTTCCTGTAATTGGAGTGACAAGCAATCTGCATGAAATCTCCTCTCGCAACTTTGACAAATAATCAGATGCCGATGACTTTGTGCTTCACCACAAACAGCACAAAGGATCATCTGATTGCTATTTACACCTGCAGTATTATCTTGAGAATCCTCCAGCATCCAAAACCTATTCCTCTTGCTGACAACAGAGTCCCTTTTCAATCTAGCAGCAATTGTCCCAAGAAGATCAATGGCAAAGCAACGGGCTGAGATATCCTTTGATTTTAACCCAGCATTTTGGAGAAGCAGCACACATAAAACCTACAAGTTGAATTCTGTTAAGGATAGTTTGAGATAAAAAAAAAAAGCTCAGGTCACCTTGAATCACCTCTAGTATGAGGGCAGAAGCAGGGTACTCAGGTAAGTTCAAGGTCGTAAGAAGATCCGCAACCAGATTCTCAATGGTAACTTTTAATTCAGAAATATCTTGATTTTGTGTTTTAGCAGTGGTGAATCGCTGGACGACACGGGTCCAGAAAAGACAGCTAGCCTCAGTTCCAGCCTCATAACATTTGGTGGGATAGTAAGTATCAACTGAGAGATCAAAACCAGATATACTGCCAAAATTTTTCCCAATAACCTCATGAAGGTTAGGATTTGACTGAATTATTTGGATCAACAAAGCAGTTATCATCTGAATCTGCTGTTGTTCTTCATCAGGTAAATGGTATGTTCGGAGGGTTCTCTTTGAAAATGGTAACTTCCATAGCAGCTGAAACAATTCATCAATCACAAAATTCCTGTGTTGCATATAGGAAGTGAAGACCTGCCAAAGATGCAATAATTAAAATTCGAAATTTTTAGTGATAAGACAAAACCAAAGCAATATAATGATTTAAAACGACCGTAAAGATTCAATATACCCCACTTATCAAACTCATGGACTTCAACTGCAAGATTTGAAAATTCTCAACAGTGAATGTAGTGAAGCTTGTCTTTACTAACTGCAATATGCAACTGTCCGGTAACCTTTCTATCAACAACAAATCTTTAAGTAGCCCAACAATGGAGCAGAGTTTCTGAAGTACGGAATGAACAGCAGAAGAAATCCTACGGAAAATTCAAAATTAAATTAAAAAAAAGATAACGAGTGCATCATTTTAATGTATGAAGGACCTAATCATGGCACAAGACAACAATGTACAGACAATCAAGTTATAATGATGACCACACTTGTTTCCGGTTGACTTCTTCACTTTAGCACTCTTAGAACTACGACGCCTCTTACTTGCTGAACCAACTTCCGGATCGACCAGTTCTTCATCCTCACCTATAAATAAAAAAACATAAAATTATGTTCATTCTGCAATGGAGAAAAAAAAGGGGAAATAACAGAAACTACTGAAAGTTGCACAATCTCTTAAATTTCAAACAAAATCCTGTACTCTGAAATGTAAAACCACCTATTATAAGTAGATTTCGCTAAGACAACCAGTTAGTTAACAGCATTCACATGATAATAACTGTTCAACAGCCTAGCAAGATTAAGTTCCAACCTCAAACTAACAACGTACAAGCTTGCGTGGGAGGTACATTAGAGGACAAATGACTTCATAAAAAAAATTATAGTTCACCATCACAAATGCAATATGTTGGAAATTATAAAAACAGGGACATAAATAGAAGATCCTTCAAACTTTCATCAGTAAAGGATCCTTGCTTTCATCGGTGACAAATGACTTCATCAATTTATCCTCACACTTCATATCTTGAAAACTAAATAACCAAAATTGTAAAATGGACAATAATTTTATTTTTCTAAACCATAAACCAGTTTAAATAAATTAAAGTTTTTCTATTTAATTTTGGAGCCATCTTGAATGAATGAGTAAAAAAGAAAAAAAATATGAATTTCAAGTTGTTGAAGTAAATATTTAGTGGTTCTCTTTCCTTAAAGCTCGAGTTTTTATGACAAGTGGTTAGACCATTTAAAATTTATATAGTATCAGAGCCAAAGGTCTTGAGTTCAAATCCTACTAGTGATATATGCCCAGAGAAATATTAATTTGCCTCATGTTGTGACCAATGGACGATTTGCCTCGTATTTGTGTTTGTCTACGTGCTAAGCCTTAAAAACAATTTGTTTGCATGTGAGGGGGAGTGTTGAAGTAAATATTTAGTAATTATCTTTCATAAAAGTTCGAGTTTTTGGTACAAGTAGTTAGACTATCTAAAATTTATACGGGTCAAATGGGAATAAACCACAAATAGTCTTGCCTTCCATCCAAAGATGCTCCTCAAGTACCAACATAGAAGCCTCCTATGTGACATTTGAAAGCTCATTACAGCCATTTCTTGCTTATCACTCAATACTATAAACAACCAAATTAGATAATTGATGGAGACCGAACTTTATAGAATCTAGTTCATTTATCAACTGTATGTCTACTATTCCTGTCCCACATATGCACCAAAATATGTAAATTAAAGGCTCAGGTAAACAACTATAGGTAGAGATACTAAAAGGTCCATTACCGTCTGAAGAACCAACTTCTTTAGGTCTATGCAGAGCTTGGTAAGATGGATCACAAATCAACATGCATTCCATAATATGATGCCTTGAGCAGTCTAGGATTCTTTCAATCATCTGCCAAACCACAAAGCAAGATATTGCACAACTCAATACAACTAATGGAAAATAACAGATAAGCAAATAGAATATGACAATCTTGAGAAAAATATACACATACTTCCTCCTTGTAAAGCTGCTTTGGCATCTCATGATGTGTCATCACGACCAAAGAAGTATGAGTAGCTTCTAGCGCACACATTATCATTGCTAAAACATCTGAATCGGGCTGGAAAGAGAGATTTGTCTTACAATTTCAAAGTCATCATTAATCACACAAAAAATGTCAGAAGACAACACAGATTATATCAAAGATCAATATAGCAATGCCAGTGTTCCTGAAATTAATGCAATATCATTACACACTCTAACTAACCTATGTATTATTAGCGACAAAAAATCCCAACTAAAATTGCTAATAAAAGTAATCAAACCACCATGCAAACTCCAAGGGCCAACACAGCAAAAACTATAATGCCCTCCCTTACACAGTCAGGTCAAACACAACAAGGAAAACACTTACACTTTCATTTTCATCAATTGACAAAACCTGTCCAAGCTGAATCTGACGATCCAAAATATTTAACAACCTCACAAGAACTTCTGCCGGAACAAGATGCAGGAGTTTCTTCTCACGGAAGGATATTACTTTGTTCAAAAGCTGTTTGATATCTGCAAGATGAAGAGGTGAGACATCCTCTTCATCAACTTCATCGTTTGCGCCTTCCGCTCTACTGCAAAAGTCCTCTAGCATCTCACAGAAGTTCCTCAATGCAGCATCTAAATTCACACAACCGGATAACAAAGATGCTTGTGTAAAGAAAAAAAGAAAAAAGAAAGGGAAGAAACACATTCCAGCATGCACCTTGATGTGGAGAGTCTTCACCATTCGTAGATTTCAATTCGTGGCCTCCTCTCTTGCTGCCTCTAAGTTTCCTTGAAGGCAAGGGAGGTGGAGTAACCTACAACAATAACATACTTGCAGGATTACATGGGCAGACAATAAATTGGATGCTAACCAGTGCCAGCATGAGTGTAATAAATTCGTACATTGAGAACATGACCATCAGAATGGCCCATAAAAACTTTTTCATCAATTGTTTGCGCATGACCAATTGGCGGAGTAAATTTAAAAGGCTTTCTATCCTGCGTTGAATCATGGCAAATCTGTTCATCGATAAGACCTGAGAAACTTAAACAAGACAAAAGAACATTAGTAAACAATGCTATACATCAAGATTGACGAGAAGAGTAAGTGAAACATTATTTACAACCATCAGCCTATATAATTACGGAAAACAACATAGAAGAACACAATGAAAGCTTCATAAGTAGACAAATCATCCTAAGAAACTCAAAGTCTATTCCCTGTAAAACAAGTCCAAGTTTCCTAGTAGTGTCGTGGCCAGGATTCATTATATACTCTCACATCCAAGCCAACAAGAGATGTCTTTGTCATAAAAATGTGGGTTTGGGTTCACTTGTGGATCTTAAACAGGGGCTAGCTACTTCGAAGGATGATTCTGACCCATCAATTTGCACAAGTCTGGTTCATTATTATGGCATCAGAGTCATGGTTTGCCATTTTGGCCACTATGTCTTGTAACTTGCTGAATCAAAACTAGCTGCGAAATCAATTTTGCCTATATCACTAATATCCGGTATAAACTTTGCGACATATCGGTGATATCTAATTGTCGGTTAGAAATTGTCAACCCCTTTTGTTTAAAGTTCAAACTCATTAGCTCATCATACCAAATTAGTGTTTGGACCCATTAATCCATTAGCTTGTGTTGGCCAACCATGTTTGCACCCAATTACTTTGTTTGCAACTTTAATTACCATCTTGATTATTTACTAGCCCAATAATTTTACTTTTTCAGATTGATAATTTAAGTGCTTTGTGAGTAAACATTTAATGTGTTTAGAGATTTTTTTTTATAAATATCTTTCTTAGTGGATTATTAATAGCTTATTCATATTAATTGATTTATATTAACAAAGTAAGTTAATTAGGCAAGAGTGTGGATACAATCTTGAATCTTTTCTCTAGGGTTTCTACTCAAATCATGTAGAAAGTGAATAGAAGAGGATAAATTGAGAAGAATAGGTTCACATAGATTTCTATTCCCTCTAAACTTTACTCAAAATCAAATAGAAGATGAATAAAGGATCGCACACAACAAGATGCACAAAGCAAAGTTTATATTCCAATAGCAATTATCCTTTCATTACATCAGGATACATATTTATAAACCATCTTTAAATAACCTTTCCCACAAACGTAACAAATCTAGGGAGGGTTATAACTTAATTAGATAAATTAAAGGTTAGTTAGAGGAGAAGTTACAATTATTTAAACATTAATTAAATAACCTTTGACCATCTAGTTTGCACACGATCAAAAGGTGTAACCTAAGGATTCACTACATCTATAATCTAACAATTATGTTTGCTCAATGTGCACCATTGATCATAAACTATGTTAATTCAAGTTCAAACCCATATTTATGCATTCAAAAGCTATAGAATAATTAACCCCATCTTATAATATATGAGAAAAATTAAAGTGAGCTACACTTTACATAGCTTTTATAAGCTAAACCTTTAAGACATAATGGTACCCATTTGTATATGAAGTTGAGTACATAAGTAAGAGGTTTTTTCAGAAATCAACATGACCTATTTTCATATTTTTAAAAAATACACTAGTTTAAAAAAATTAAAAACTAAACCTTATTGTAATTAATTGGAAATTTTTAAAAAAGGGAAAATATTAAATTGATTTAAAATTTTACAAGTACCCTAATTATTTATTTTTTACATCTATTTATATGGATTTTAGGTAATAGAACCTTCTAAATTGCTCTAAATAAAAGGTTTACTTCATATACTTTATATAAAGTGCAATTCATATGCATAAAACTCATAATATATAATAAGCACCGCAAATTTTTTTTAAAAATTGTCAGCACATCTTCGATATATCTCTGTCTAGGCCAACTAGACATCTCAAATAACACCAAAATCCAATATTGCAAACCTTGATAAGAGCCCATCAAAGCCAAAATGGGTGTGCGACTAGAATACATGCTTATCACTTTTTAGCTTAAAAATTTTGAGGAAAAAAACCTCCTAAGAGAGTAGTATGCAAAACCTCAAGGCCAGTAAGAAAAATCAAACATCAAATGCCAACTAGAGAGGTTTCAGGCGAGGTGTGCTTGGAAATCTTCAAGATGGGCAGGTCAGAATGAAGGAGACGATAAGTCAGGTCCATAAATTTGCACCTTCTAAATGCTATCACCCTACTTAATAAATAATTTCTATTTAAAGTAGTTTCATATTCCATATTTGTTCTTATTAAATTTAGAAAGTACTTCCTAGTCTTCACCCAACTGGATAACATAAATGTTTCCAACTACCAAATTCTACATCAATGATGGGCACCAGAGGATTATGCAACGCTTAATGAGATGAAACTCTCATAGAATTTGGCAGGTGGGCAAGGGGGGCCTCAAGACCCAAGCATATTCTAAACCTGAATGACTATCGACAAGCACTAAAAGCATAAGCATGCAGAGATATGAAAAAATAAGACAAATATAACTTTAGCAGGCTGACCAAATAGAACCAGTAAACCTGTTTCACATTTTTACCTGGAATACAATACTCAAATGCTTCAGAGTTAAATTTCAAAACTTCGCTGTAAAGGATTAAGGGATCTGTAAAAATCTTTGTAGAAGGGCCTACGTCATTTCTAAGAGTCCTGTGAAGAACATCTTAATCAGGATTTTTATAAAATAAAAAAATGGCATCAGCGGATAAATATAAATGACCAACATAGTATTTAACGATAAATTTCAAAAGCATGTTAGATACTTTAAATGCAATGGGGGCATTAGACACAAAAATACACTACAAGGACAAGCAGTCATGTTAGTATGCTAATCTCCAGGTGTTGCTCGATAGTCAACAAACCAATTCCCCATTGCCGAGGCCAGTAACCAACCTCTAACATCAAATTTACATGCAAGTTTTAACTTAAAATTTCCCTTCAAGATTACGATACATAAAATGGTTAAAAAAAAAGCCTGCATCTACAAAAAGCCCATCCATCGGAGGCAGAGAAAAGATCATAACTGGTGTGGCCCACCAAGTACACCAATTATTTATGACACCAAAAATGAATGATAATTTCCTAAATTCCAAATCCAGGGTAAGTATAAAGCATAAGCTACCAGGCATGTGACACACATGAGATTAGTCCTAGAATACTAGTTTGATAATATAGTTAGTGCCAAATCAAATTCCAAGGCACTAATGAGAAAACCATTTTGAAAGCTGCTTTACAATTACACACCAGACGCAGTGCAGCCTAGATTTAATTTACAACAAAAAAATTGTAAATAACAATTTTACCATAACATCGTCACCAACAATACGCTCCTTCCTCAGAAGGTACAAATCAATTAACCTAATAACACCCTTGACGTTTGAGACAAAACAAAATCACAAACTCAAATTCAAGAACCAAGAACAGGTACTCCCAAAAAACAGACCAAAACATCATCAACTCCCCTACAAAGCTAATTGCCTAATTCATCAAACAAGGAAAAACGCAGTTGACACTCTTAACGCCAGAGACGAATACGAAACCACAAATTCAAAATTAAGAACCGAGAACAGCTCGGTCGAAGGTAAGAAGAACGTACAAGTAAGAAACATCGGTATCTATAAGCAGATCAGCTATCTTCCCCGCTTGTGCAAGTATCTCCGGCCGGTCCACCGGCCGGGCTTGGTCATCGAAGAGGTGGAGATCCCGCTCGGGCGCGCCGCAGAAGAGAGGGAGCGAGGCCAGCGGGACGGACGAGGACGCATCCCAGTAGGTGGTGTTGGTGAGCCGGCATGGCCTACCGGCGGTCAGCCGGCCGCCGCCGTCGGTGGAGGTCGCCATGGCTCAGTCGGCGACGACTAGACAGAGGGGGAGGTCGCAGGTCATGGGCGGCGGCGAAGGGAGGAGCAAATGGGGGGTAATTAGGAGTTCCGGCGAATTGGGTACAATTAGGGTTCCGGCAACAGGGCGGGCAGCGACGAAACAGGAGGAGAGCGGAAGATGCCGGAATTAGCGCAGTGGTCAGCGGGTTTATATATGTGAGAGAGTGGTGAATATGAAATGACGAAAATCGTCTTGTTGAGCTTAGCCAACGGCTTCCCATGAAAGCTTTAGAGGTGCACCTCGAAATTTAAAAACCCTCAATAAAATAATGTCATATAATATTTAAATTTATAAATATGTATATATATATATAATAAATTTACTGTTCAATATTAAATATACCGCCCATACCAGTCAGACCCACCAGATCGCCCGCCCACCGACGGTCTGCCCGACCGCCCGACACC
>JAVDBV010069173.1:0-20809 GCA_032619315.1 Piper longum
GGAATTTCGGGGATGAAATTTCCTAAGGTGGGTGGATTGTGAGATCCCTCAATTTAGTCCCACATCTAATACCTACCGGGCTAAGATCCTGTTTATAAGTGGGAATGGACTATAGATCTTTAACTTGGGTTAACCATTTTAAAGAAATGACTTAGGCTCATTACGTTGCACTTTGGGCCGGGTCGTTACAATAGAAAAACGACAAAGGTAGCTAAGCGGAAGGAGCTGTCGATCACAATTGTAACACCTCAGTTCACCACGTAGAACAAACCAAATCAAACTGATAAATTTTGGGATACTAATTCACGACCCATTAAAATAGATAATTAATACGAGAAAGGTATAATCACTCAAGGCAACAAAAGATGGAACCCGAGAGAATCTAATGCACAAACAACACCAAGATAGATAAGGTTTGACTCATGTAAATAGGTTATCCTAGATTAGTCAAATTTACAAAAGACACTAACCTTCTGAAGAAAATTGACAGAATCTTCCCTGTAAATAGGGCAATGGAAAAATCACACAATCTGTATAATTATTATTCAATCGCAGAACAATCTGAGAAACATTTCATTAAATCATTTGGTATTCATAGAATCATTTCCATGGTGTTACGCTACATTTCCAGATTATTCATATTCATTTCACACTATTTTCACATTCTTCTTGCCTAGTCATCACATAGGTCCTTGTAATGACCGACCCAAAGTGCAACATAATGAGCCTAAATATCTCTTCAAAAGTTGTTAACCGAAGTTGAAGATTTATAGTTCATTACCACTTATAAACATGATTTTATCCCCGTAGGTATTTGATGTGGACTAAGTTGAGGGATCTCACAATCCACCCACCTTAAGAAAATTTGTCCTCGAAATTCTTATGCTTGGCCTATTACTAGCCCATGCCCACATCTTTCTTTTGCCCATAACCAGTAGCCTAGTGAACGTCCCTAGTTCAATCCATCATGTAATACTGAACTAGGTTATTCTGACACTATTTGTAACTACCTAGTCTAAAGTGCAACATAATGGGCCTAAGTCATCTTTTAAAAAGTTGTTAACTAAAGTTGAAGTTTTATAGTTCATTTCCGTTTATAAATTAATCTTACCCTAGTAGGTATTAAATGTGGGACTAAGTAAAGGGATCTCACAATTTATAAAAAAAGTATATGCTAATGAGCCTAAGTCATCTCTTAACGAATAGTTAACAGAAGTTAAAGATCTATAGTTCATTCCCACTTATAAAGAAGATCTTACCCCTTAGTAGGTAGGAAATGTAGGATTAAGTTGAGAGATCTCATAATCCACTCACCTTAGAAATTTTTCCACAACCAAAAGACCACCCCAACATCCACAAAGTCCTTGTGTGATCTGCGTAGCTACACTGGCCAATGTCAAGCCTATTCACCTACATAATATAAGAAAAAGTGTCAGCAATGAGTGTCACTGAGTCTCAAATAACTAATTGGAAAAATCTCAATACTGACAAATGGATAAAATAATCATCTACGAGAAGCTAAAAAGAAATAGCAATTCCTCAACAGTATGCTCATCACAAGCAAGCGGCCAATGGCCTAATCCTAATCACTGATAATCTATATATATGGATCGGATAATAGGTCATGGTTACATGCAGGTAATGTGACCAATAGGGTTATCTAATAATCAATGCAGAACTATGTAGTCCAGATATACTCAACGGAGGCAAGAGGCCGAATACTGCTGAAATATACAATGCATGGAAATAGTAATATGACACACACACACACACACACACACACACACACACACACACACACACACACATCTCCAAGCACCTGGGCATGAACATTTCATATAGCGCTAAAGTATGACTTTGAACTGGATTTTATAATCTTTCAAAAACTCATCAAACGGCCTCATCCTTGAGGTTTTATTAATCTGTAAGATTGGTTAAATGACTCCTAGGTAATGGGATCCAATAAAATACTACTAAATGCATTCTACATGAGCCAAGAAGGAGATAAAGCAGAAAAGAGCCCTAATGGACTTGAGAAGAGCTCCTCGTTCTACCACAACAATCCCAACTTTGAGCTGCCTAGCGATGTGGGTAGCTACATGCCCATGTGTTATGAATGCGTGCAATGCATAAATAGTCCTAGATGTAGCAATAATGTATGATATGCAATATGAAATTAAATAAACACATACTGATCTAATATGATCTGATAATCGAATTCACACATGAATTTTGCCGTGCAATAAATTGAATAGGTTAATAAACAATGTGTATGAGTGTGATGTTGGTATTATATGAACATCCTCTAGGCCTAAACCCATGTAATTGAGATATCAAAAAATGTCAGCATAACCGGAAACCTAGATACCTAAACTTGAGATATCCTAATATACTAAATAATCACGCAATATGTAAATAATTATTAGAATAATATGATCTAGTTGATAGGTTGAAACATCGAGGCAAATTAAGATCTAGAACTTAAAAGATGTTAAATCGAACGAATTCGACCGACGGTGTAAATAATGATTTTTATTAATTAAATCATTATCATTTAAATAACACACAATCAATAAACACACAATAAGCAATTTAAATAACAATAAAGGTAAAAATTTTATATAACAAAATAATTTTTTTAATGATCTAACATGTAAAATGTATAAAAACTATACCAAAATGATCAAAATAATATAATTTATATGATTCTATCAAGATCTACATGCAATAATGCAAAACATGCAAAAAAACTAAAGAAAAAGAAAGAAAAACATACCCAAAAGACAAGGAAAAAAAGGGTAAAGAAGGAAGAGAAAAGGAGGAAGAGAAGAGAAGAAAAGAGGGGTGAAAAGGGTGGAGGAATTCTCACAGCCAAGAGAAGGGAAGATGAGGAAAGGAGAGGGTTTGGGGGTTGGCAGTTATGGTTTTTTAAAAAATAGGTCTTTGGCCCAGTGTATAGGCACCCTGGGAGCACCTTTGCACCCCGCAAGTTTCCTGCACACGCAATAAGTTTCCCGAGCACAAAGGCTCTAGGAGGAAAGAGAAGTATGGAGATGAAGGAAATAGGGTGTCCAAGAGGCTTCTAACACACAACTAAGGCTTGAGGGTACGCTGAAGATGCTTGCGACATGACTCTAACATGACATGCGACCTTATGCTATCTAAACACCCAGAGCAACAACAAGGCCAACACTTGGCAATTGGGCCTAACCGGAAAAAGCTCAACAGCGGACGCACCCAATACCCAAGTCCACGACAATATGAAGAGACCCACTTAGGGGCAACTCAATCGAACTAGACCCGTCGAACGCTAATCAAGTTGAACCAACGCCAATCCAATGGAAAAAGATACCGAACCGACGGGTCAAATTTTATAACGATCGATAGGGGGGAGGATAGGGAGGGTGATTGTGGTGGCGGTCGATGGAGTCTAACCACTGGCTGGCCAACATATGGTCATGAAGTGGTGGGGATCAGTCACTCAAATGGAGAGAGTCACCAGGCGATCACGACGGAGGTTGGGGCTGGGTCCAATTGGTTGGCCAGGAGGAGAGGAGGCTATTGGTGGTTGGCCTCATTAGACGGAGCTTGCTGATGCCAAAAAGGCCCCTCAAGGCAGTGGCAGTGGTGGAAACCAGTGAAAAAATGATGCCGCTGGCAGCTACTATGACAATCCGGTGCCTGTGCTAGCTCTAGTCAGTAGTCAACGACAAGGTGGACATGGTGGTGGTGGTGCTCCGGTGGCCAAAGAGTGGCTGAAGACTCATCGATAGCGAGCCAAAGTGGGGCTTGCAGTTAGGGTAAAAATCCAGAAAAATGAGAGAAGGGGGAAGCTAGGGCTGACTTTGTAAGAACTAGATTTATCCTAAAAAAATAATTAGGTTATTTTATTTAGGGTTTTTGTAAATCTTAGAATGAACCATGAATTTTATTTAATTAATTCTTGAAAAAAAAATTAATATTATAAATTATTAATTTTGACCTTTAGCATATTGGTATAATGATATTTATAATATTTTTAGGATTTAACATCCATTCGTATTAACTTAATAATACTTTTTGACTTTACGTTATGACACAAATGATTTTTTGAATTCCACACATATTAATAAAATTTAATTTAGTGACTTCTTAAATTCTACACTCATTCTTCTATATAAAGGAGAATTCTGTTGATTGTTAAATAAGACATCAACTTCAGAGATATGAGCACATTTAAAGGGAAGGCTTTAAAGAAGTTATATTCATATTAGGATCGTGTGTCATAATTGCGGGTTCCTCATCACAATTCCAGGTTCGTATAATTACTTGAAATGTTATATATTCCTATTTGGGAGTCTTGGTCGGTTTGAGCCACATTCGACCACCATGCGTCGAGCGCAACCTGGGTCAAAGAATTGACTTAATCCGACACATGGTAACACCTTTAAAATTCTTGAAAGATTAAATACTTGCCCCCATGCCGAAAGGGGTGACAGGGCGCAGTGGTGCAAGATGGCTCATTATGCACTTGTGATACCGAGAGGGTGAGTCAATGGCAAATATCGGTAACTACAGGCCGTGGGCCATGTAGCATGTGTGCGCATACATAGGATTGTAGCTGGATGGGCGGCCACCTTCCCAGCATATTAAGAGCTCGGCATAGGCTCATAATCATTAAAAGATGTAATTCATATATTGTGGAATATATTAATTATTTTTTTGTAATTATACAACTTAGTATTTTTATCACTAATGCAAAATTGCCTCCGCAGGTATAAGCAAGGAAGGATGGGTAAAGTCGAGACAGTTAGAGGACTCTATTATTGGACTATTCTTTTCTCGAAATTGTTTGCATGGCAGTGGAATTTTGGCTAGGTTCATCGGACTATTATTCTGAGCTTATATTATATTTTAAAATAATTGAAAATTAATAGAAAATTATTTTACGAGACACTTAGTTTCGTATAGTAATACTTGACCTGTGACTCGGAACAAGCGGGTTGTTACAGATCATTTGATAATTGTGGGCCTAGTGGAGTCCACATAGGGTATATATATATATGGATGGAAAGCTTCGATTAACACCGTCAAAAATCAAAATTGACTGGTGGCCTAGCAGAGACTTTATGGGCAGAAATCGAGGTGAGGAAGCTAAATGTGTCTCGAAACCCCAACTCAACTGGGTGAAAATCTGAAACTCAAATCAAAGTTCAGCCCACTAGGGCAATCTAATAGTTCAAAATCCCTAGGATGCATGTAAGAGATATATCCTGAAAGCCCAAACGGATACCAAACCCTAAAATGACTTCGATTTAGTCCTAAAACCCTGAGCTAACTCTATTCAGAACCTATATACTTCGAGTAGACATTGAAAACTCATGCTCTTTTGTAGCATAACCGAAGCCATCATTTGAATATCAGGCATACACCACCTCCATAACATGCTCATACAACTATATGGGCCCCATACTGATGGTCTAAAAGTTAAATCGACTCAAATTGTCTCAAGACTGGCCTGAACCAAGCAAAGCAATAAGTAGTAAAACCCTAACCCGAAGTAGGGATTTCACATGAAGTATGTCTAACTAAAAGACAAAAGACTACATTAAAATCAAGACATTCCCTTTGTGTGTAGCCAGCTACTAAGCATGTTTGAACGTAACATGTTTGACACTAGAGATGCCTTCTTTCTTTTTGTAAACCTATTTACAATCTATAATTTGTAGCTTCAAAGTGATTGCTCCAAGGGTACTTGGAGCTGATTGGCTAGGGTATTTGCACTTAACGTTGGAAAATGAAGGTTTGTTGGAGACTCCTAGGGTGTTAGGAGTGCAAGCTTCCTTGATGCTTGATAGGTGCTTGTGAAATAGGCCTAGCTTGTTGTTTACGGGTGTACAAGTTTGTTGTCATAGTGAAACTATGAAGACCTACCCAACTAAAAGACTTGTGTCTCTTCTAGAGTATTAGTTAGAAATCTCTTTAAAAATCTCTTATATCTTCTATCTTTTCTTCTGTATTTTGTGTGCTTGCTCTTATTTAATTCTCTTGTTAGCACACTTCACTTAGCTCCCTTGTGTTTAACTTGATCGTTTTAGTTAAATGAATCAAGCTCAATGTCATTTATAACTTGCATGGTGAAATTCATTCTCCAAAGCAAGTGGCTTTGTAAGTTTGATCTTGTATTGGCTCACACACTATTTATTTGATTAGGTTCATTTACACTAATTTTTGCTTTACATATTTGCTTCATGTGCTCAATAGCTATATCTTATTGTGTTTAAATCATTTCCATTTAGCTGTCCACCTGCGGTCTTATAAGGGTCTTTTGTTAACTGTGTAGTTGGTTCTTTCCTACATAGACCTCTTATAATTTTTTGTCCTTTAGGTCAGTTAACAAGTTCCTAAGTCTTATTTTTCTGGAAAGATTCAATTTCTTCATGCATGGAAACAATCTATTTGTTAGAATTTGCATGAGAAATCAAGTAAGACTACGACAGGCAGAGGCAATAAAATTGGCTTCACCACATCTTTATGGTGGTATGATTTCTCTCCTTAGTTTACTTTTGGCACTTATGTACTAATTCTCTTGAGAAACTTGATATTGATGTAATGTTAATAGAAGTAGTCTCATTATGACTCAGCTCAGCTAATGACAAATTATATTAACTTGAAGCATCAACTTTTGGATCCACCTTTTATTCATTGCTTTTAGAAATACATGTATCAACAGGTAAAGAAAAGAAATGCTCCTTCTTTGGATAGAGCATATATGACTCATCAAACGCAATATCTATGCTCATAATAAATTTTAGTGATTTTGGATTAAAACACCTGAATCTATATCATTTCACCTCAGATTCGTAACAAAAAAAATGCACTTTCGAGAACATGGTTGTAAATTATCAGTATTGACATGTGTATATGAAAGATTTGAAAATTATCAATTAGAGTGATTAGCCTGACCAATTTTCTTGTGAAGTTTTAGAGCCAAGTGATACGTGTGGAGTGGTTGATTTTGTAACACGCTATTGACGTTGGTTCTGCCCAAAACTAGTATTAGAATTCATGCACCAAACTCTCTCCAAAATAGTACCGCTCATCTGTTATGGTATGTCATTTTGTTGAGGTGTACCATCAACTACATGGCATCTAACAATACCTTCATTTCATTGAACACCCTAAAGCTAGTTTTACGAAACTCCAAACCATTATTTGCTCTAAGTTGAATGACTTTCTTGCTTGTATAGTTTTCAATCATTATTTTTTTATATCTTAAAAGTTAAAAATACATCATTTTTATGCTTCAAAAAAATACCCGGCATTATTTGAATAGTCATCAATAAAAGTAAATATAGAATTTACACCACCTTTAGAAACAACATGTAAAAGTACCCAAAGGTTATAATTGATATACCTTTGATTCTATGAATACTACTCTGCCCACGCAAAAGACCTTGCTTGCTCAATACCATTATTTAATTGTCCCTAATATGTCTAAGTGTCATGTGCCATAACTTGGTAATGTTTGAGTTTGAGAGGCATGAGAAGAAACCACTTTAGTGCTTTAACACATTGCAAACATTAGCCTTCATTAAAATAATGGTTCCTTTTGGTACCTTGAGAACTCCACTTTAACCTAAATACCTACACCTATTTTCTTCTAACAGTGTCCACTCAAATGAAATTTATTTTCAAATCTGAAATATGCCTAAAATTGGAGGGGCTAACAACACCAGAGAGTAATTGAGATTTGACATCTTCAAAAGATAGGGTTTTATTATTGACGTATAGCATAATTTCTTTCAAGTTTCTATAAAAGGAGTAAGAGAACGTACCAATAGAACAACTTATCTTCATTATCAACTTTTATATCTGTGTTCTAAAACAATGAGAATAGTGTTAAAATGAAACTAAATAGATGTACCTTCTTCCGCCTCTATCACAAAGAGGCATTCGTTTAGATGGAGCTTGTTTGCATGACTTTTTTGATATGATATACAATGATGAGTCAATGACTTCAACTTGGAATAAAGCTCAGTCAACATCTTTTTATGGATGACTTCCCGTAGAAGTAGAACCTTTTTAGATAAAAATAGCTGAATAAAACATCTCCTTTTATCATCAAGATCATCCTACTCTTTGTCAATCATAATATAGTTGATTTCTTTGATTTATCTGAAAGAACCTTCTTTAACTCCAGTGTTTGTAAGAATTGCCAGCATTTGAATTTGTCAAATATTAGAGTTGATTTTACCATCAAAATTTTCAATGTCAAATTTTATATTCGTCATTATTCTCTAAATGGATGAAAGCTCTCATGCTAGTTGCTAGCAAAAACTTCAAGGGAGAGTGTAATGATAATACTTCAAAATATAATGAGAAAATAAAGATAGCACAATGATTTTTAAGTGGACTAAAAAACAAGGGAAAAATCATGGGCTATTGAGAGTACAAATCCACTATTATGAAAAATTATAAAAAGATAAAGAGTATTTATTTTATAAAATATACTTTAATCATACCTTTATATACAATCAATTTTCACAAAAAAATGAACACCCTAATGTTTAGAAGCCCCTCAAAAGATTTTATGAAGAAGAAAACAAGAGAATTTAATTAATTAGTTAGTTGAAATAAGATGAAATAATCGAGCTATTTATAGAATCCACATATTTATAACTTTCTCTACCATGTTCGGCTCATGAACTTTAGAAAACACGTCAAAACTTCCCAACAACTCCTTTTCTTCTCAATTGTAAAAATTACGGATGTTATTTCCGATAATAACTCAATAGTATTTGATATGACTTCACACTTGTGAAGAGTTCTTTCACCATGCGGTAAAAGAGATTTCTTTTTATCACATTTTATTGCAAACCAATCAAGTAAAATTTACAGAAAGTACACACTTTTTTTATACTTTCTTTCTCCTTATCACAGTCCAAATCGACCATAAAAAATTGATTTACTCTTTTTGACAGGAAACTAATGCTCACCGTCACCTATCTTCCCAAAGGTATTAGCGGTATCCACTACTTGAATGGGAAAACATAGTTGCCCGCCACCTCTCCCTCTTTCCCTCCAAATTTGCCCCCCCTTGCTGTTTGTCAAAATGTTTTCCCTCTGTCCACCTGTTTGTTTACCCTTTTCGTCGTCTTTCTAACAATTCCTCCACCTCAAACCCATAAAATCTACTAAACCCAATGCATAGAGGCCTAATCCCTAAGGGTGTAAATGAGTCGAGCCGAGCCGAGCTGAGCTGAGTAGGCGTGTACTTGAGTTTAGCTCGATATAAAACGACCCAAATCAAGCTTTAATGTAGACGAGTCGAATCGAACTTATCTAAAATTTATGGTATTTGAGCTTGGTTTGAGCCGAGCCGAATATTTTTCGAGTTTAAATACATTAAGTTCGAATTTTGAGCCGAACTGAGACGAACACTCATTTGCTCAAACTCTGTCTGTTATTCAACGAGTTTATCTATTTCAAGCCGAATATTTTTTCGAACACAAAATTAACGAGCGCGAGCCGAACCAAACCGAACCAAATACAAAAAACTCGCAAACAGACTTGATTCGTTTACACCCCTACTAATCCCCTCTCACGTGGTATTTGTAACAGTGAAAAGTTCCACCTTGTCATTTTCTCCCAACGAGCCTCCGTGTAATCTGCATTTCGCCTACATTTCTAACATCCAAATGTTTAAGCTTGCAAAGGTTGTCCGCCGGCAGGCCATCCATGGCAATACACCGGGCAAAAAGCAAGAGAAACAAGTGAAACACAGATACCATTCGTAGACAAGGAGAAAGAAGTCAAAAAATGTAAGAGGGGGACAAGTTCTGCGGTGGAGCCATAGTTCACAATCAAAGTCTACATATTAAGGACCCTCTTTGAGCCAAAACGCCTAATCGAATAGGCTAGAATAGGCTAATTGACATCATCATCATTCATGCATGGTGATTGCTGGTTGGATTTGTGATATACACTTTTATTAACTCAGCAAAAATAAAAGATAATGCATGACAAATTTGTCTTCGAGAAAGGAAACAAATGTGATTTTCTTGTTTAAAACTCAAAATAAAAACCTGGGTACAAGGTTGTAGTGATACAAGAAGTTCTCAATCCTCCTTCGTTGATGGCTCCATGCATGCACACAAATAACGTTTCTTTTTCCTGTAAGTATCATATGTTCCACCATAAAGATAGTCCCTCAGTTGAACCCTCCTCCTTTCCAAAGTTTTCTTTCCCTTCCTGTCGTACTCTTCTTCAAGCTTGAATAAAAGGAACCTTATCTGTTGTACTTCCAACTCCATCCTCGCAATTTTTTCAGACCATCTTTGTGCCTGTTCTGAAACTTGCCTTCCCCATGACAGCCCCCTTTCGTCCACCCGTCGAATTCTTCTTCCGGAGCCCAAGGATTCTTGTTCAGCAGCTTTTATCAATTTACCACTCATTTCTAACAACTGTGAGATCGCTACCTCAATTTCCCTCAACTGCGCCATCAAGCTGTTATATTCGAAACTAGTTAGCTTGTCTTTGTCCGCTTGCTCGATCCTGTTTTCCATATCAAGAACACTTGCTTGAATGTTTGTGAGCCTCTCCGTGTCTGACACTAATTTCTCTCGTATCTTTCTACTCCCTTCTTGTGTCCCTCCTGAAAGTTTGCTCAACTCAATCTTGTCCACTGCCAAATCTTTCTCAAAATTAAATGATTCTATCTCTCCACTTAGATGAATGGAACCTGCATAAACATCAGATGTGTGCCTGGGAGAAGTTCTGTTGGAAACGTGATCAAGTTGGATATCTTTCATCCTTGTATGAGAAATGTCTCCATCTTTTAGCAGCCTTGCGTTTCTTGTTGACCCCACATCGCCTGGCATCGTCTTAATTCTTCCTTTCAGCTCCTCAATCTCCATCTTTGCTGTTTCTAATTGCTCATTAGCTTTTGCATTTTCCTCCAAGAAGTAAGCTTTTGACTCTAACACAGCAATTGCAGCAGCATGAACTTTTTCTTGCAAAGTACCTAAGAGCTCAGATGGTCTCATGGTATGATCATTTTGGCATACAGACTCTGGTTGTTGGTCATAGCGTGAGTTAGGAATCTGACACAAATCAAAATATTAAAATACATAAGAATGGTAATATATGAATGCCAGTATGACGATGGCCACAATCCAAAAGATAGAAATGGTATAACCCTGGCGAAGGCCATCTCAAAATAAAGGAGATTGAGTTTCTTAAAATATTGGAGTGAGCCACAATCTTTACAATGAAATGTGATAAAAGTTTCTTTTAACACTAAAAACAGCTCTAAGATATAGAATACAGGGCCAACGGGTATACCTGCATTTCCTTGTCATGAAGCTTTGTAAAGGAGAGAGCTTGCTCTTCCAATCGAAAGATGGTTTCTTTCAGTGATATTATTAGGGGCAAAACAACTGTGACTTCATGTTTCAATTCTTCGTTCTCTAATTCCAATGCAAACAACTTTGCTTTCATTTTCTCATTCTCTGCACCTCTCAAAGCTTTATTGAGCTCATAGTTTTGCATTTGACCCAGGAAGTGCTCTTGCAAAGACTCGCATTTCCCACCAAGTTCATAAGCCTTCTGCTTAAATACCGATGCAATGACTCCTGCAACTTGAAGACCTTTGTATAATTCCACTGCTTCTGTCTCCCAAAGTTCAACATCATTGATATTCCTCTTTAGCTCAGACATCAACCATTCTTCCCGTCCCAAAAGTTCAATATAGAGCTTCTCATCATAACGTGCTTTATTTTCTGCTAGAGTTAAGCTCTGCTGCAAACTCTCGATCAATTTTTTTGCCTCAAAGCATTCCTCCTTGAGAGTTATAACATCCTCCTGCAACTTTATGTTTTCAACATTTTTAACTTCAATCTTCATTGCGGCATCAGACAATTCTATTTCCTGCTGATTCAACAACTGTTTCCCCATTTCTATTTTGCTATTTAACTCCTCAGTGTGACCCTTGATTCTGAGTAGTTCATTCTCTAGCCCAAAGGATTTGCTTCTGTTATCTTCTAACTTAATAACAGTGTCCATCAAAAGCACATTTTCCAGCTCCACATCCCTAAATCTTTGGTCTGTCATTTCACTAACCTCTTTGAGGTCACAATTAACTTTATGAAGCTTTTCAACCTCACTGCACAGCTCTCTCAAGTCTGTGGCTTTTTCAGAGCTGAATTGCTCAAAAATTAGAGAAAGACATCGAAGAGAAAGGGCTTCTTTGAGAAGTGCAGTATACTCCTCTTCTAGGATGTACTTTTCATCTCTCAGGAAACAGAATTCTTTCTTCCAGGATTGGTTCTCTTCAAGAAGCTCATAGTTTTCATTTGCCAGTGTAAGATGAGCCTTGCGAACTTCAGATAACTGAGAGCTCAATGTATCTCTTTCAGTCTTCAATATCACCTCTCGATGGATGCTAGCCTCGACTTCCTTTTGCAACAAATTTTCCATCTCCAACAGTTTGCTTGCCTCATTGTGAAGAAAAGATAGCTCTTCCATCTTTATCATTAAATTATGTTCCAGTCTCTCTTTCTCCGATTTCAGATTTAACCCTTCATGTCTCATTTCTTTCAGAACTAAGTCGCTAATGGATCTCTCAAAGACCAGCTGCTCAATTTCATCTTCAGTATGCAGCATAGACCATTGTAAGTTCTCAACTTTTCCTGAAAGCTGGTGCAGGACTTTGTGGTCTTCAATATCATCATTGTAATTGTCAACTGTTTCCATACCCAGCGATCTTGACACCTGATTCATTACCTCTCTTTGCTTTAGCTTTTTCTCTAACATTAGCTTCACTTTCTCCTTCAATTCAAGCACTTCTGTCTGCAATTCTGACATATGACTTTTTGCAGTCAGAAGTGCCTCATTATGCATCCGGATTTCCCCAAATAGGCCATTATTTTGCTCTTTCATATTGATTATGCAGCTTTGCAACACCAAGACCTCTGTGTGTGCGGAAAAATGCTCCTCTTGTTCTTCTACAATCTCTCTGTTCCTTGATGCAACTTCTGCTTGGAGTACACCAATCTGGTGTTCCAAATTGACCACCTGGGAATTGCTTGATTCAGAAAAAAGTAAGTGTTCTTCATTTTTCTTAGCCAACAATAACTCCAATTCACTAATCTGCTTAAGTGCCAATTCTCTCTCTTCATTTAGACAAGAATTTCTATCTTCCAGTTCAGAGAACTTTCTTTCCAAGTCCTCCAAACTTGCGTGAATTGTTTCTACCTGAGTTACCAAATCATCCCTTTCAGACAGAAGCCTGGAGTTCACACTTTGAAGGGAAAGACTGGATTCTTCCAAGTCCTTGGATTTCACCCGAAACCCATCAAGTTCAACCGTCAAATCAGATAAAGAATTCTCCAGTATAGCATTTTTTACTGAAATCTGCTTGAGGTTCTCTGCAATATGATCTACTCGAGAGATCAACAAGTTTTTCTCCGTCTGAAGATCGGCCTTTTCAGTCTGGAGAGAAAGGAAGGATTCTGCCTGACATTTTAGATTGTGCCTCAGGACTTCTAGTTCATTATTAGCATCTGAAAGTGAACTCTCTAACAAGGAGCATTTCTCCGAGACTTTTTCCCTTTCTCCCAACTCATTCAGAAGATTTAACTTTTCAACTTTTTCCTTAATAAAAATGCTTTTCAGTTTTGAGGTCTCATCCTGCAACTCCTTAATAGATGAGTGAAAAGTCCCTACGTTGAAGCCAACTGACTCAATTTGCTCAATAACAAATTGATGTCGAGTGCCTAAATCTTCCATATCACCCTTCAAGTAGGATAGTTGCTGCTGAAGAGCGGACTGTTTGGACATAAGAAGTCTAACTTCTTCTTCAAGCCCTTTTTTTACCTCCTTCAGACTCAAAATTTCATGCTGCAGATTCTTTATTATCAAATCTGAGGCCAAATTATGTTCGTGTAAGCTGTGATTCTCCTCTTTAATCTTTTGAAATTCTTGTTCCAATTCTCTTTTCATAGTTTCCACATCTCTCAAATTTTCCTTTGCAATCCCAAGCTCCAGAACCAAAATTCTCTTCTCCTCTTCACATTGACCTTGCAGTCTTTCTAGAGAATGAAGAGCTTCACTAGCCTGTGTCGAGCTGTGTTGCTCTTCCTTTATTAGGGAATCAAGCTTCTTTAGTTCTTCCTGTTTGTCCACAATCACCTTTTCTTGCAACTCGGCCTTGTGCAATAAGGCATCAACTTCTAATTGAAGAGACTGATTCAAAGTTTCTAAAAGGTGACATCTCTCTTCAAAGCCACTGAGCTTACCAGTGAATGTTCTTTCCTGAGAGATTTCAGCCTCAAGACTGGATACCTTCTTTAAGCATTGTTCATATTGATGAATAGCACAAGCTTTCTCCGTCTCTAAAGTAGAGAGAGAATTACGAAGAGAATGAACTTCTGTTTCAACTTTGTCTGAGCGCTCAGTCACCAACAATATTCTTGAAGCTAGGTTTTGATTCTCAGAAGATAACTTAGATAGCTCATCCTGCAATTTTTTCACTTCCTCTCCTTTAAACACTGCTTCTTTATAGTTGGAGCTGCTTTTCTCTTCAGCCAAAAACCTTGTTTCACTGCCAAAACTGGTTTCACTGCCCACACTTCTCTCATTGAGCTGTTTCAGTACCTTTGTACTTGTGTGAAGCTCGCCATCTTCACTATAAGCCCCAGCCCTTCTCATCACATGGCTGTGAGGGGATGATCGCTGAGTATCTTTCTGAAGGTCATCAAAGTCAAGCAGAGACCGTATAGGGTGGGGAGTTACAGGACTTTGGGGCTCGGTATCAGAAGATGCAGACAATGATTCTTCAGGAATAACAAAGGGCATTTGATTAGAGAAAGCATCGGCCATAGTCCGATGGGCTTGACGGAGTTCTCCCATTGCATGATCATATCTTTCAGCCAAGGCTCTGTAGGCCCTGTAGAACTCCTCAACCATCTTCATTAACTCTGGGCGTTTTTTGTAGTACATTTCGGCTCTTCTTGCAAAAGAATCCGCATCTTCTTCGATGAGCTTGATCATGGCCTTCACCTTTGCATCCATACCTATACAATCAAGAACAATGCTCAACAAGGAATTCATTTTATTATAATAACCAAACTAAACAAACTTTTTTTTAAGTTTTATACAAAATACACAAGAACATGGCAGCCAAATACAATAAAGACACCAAAGAACAATATTGATGAACGTGATATCATCATAAATAGATTGTTTATAGATAAGATTATGCATGGCTAACACAATGGTTTTCATCTTTATTGCTTTGTTTTGAGAAGGTAAGCATGCACCCAACCATTTCTAGCATTCATGTGTCCATTTTTTTTTATATAGGAATCCTTACTTGATGCCTTTTGTTTCCAATCAAATTTGAAGGTTGCATCTTTAGCTAAATGGTACATTTTCAAGGTATCCAGATTATTCACTCATATTATAGGACAGGCATCAAGGTATGCAGATTGTAGTTGAGAAAGAAGTTGGCCTCAACAGTATTTTTTTATGTTAAATATGATTCTTAGTTTCAGTTAGTGCGGTCAAATAAAGCTATACCTGTAAGATTTTCTTGAAGCCATTTTGAATTCTTGGGGCTGATATGGCTGCTCCACCACCATGAATATAAACGTCTAGATTCGGCGTGTGTCAACGCAGCCATTGGAAATGAGGTTTAAGCCTTTCCGTTCTACTAGCCCAAAAACTCTACTATCTGTAAAGCAAGAGCAGGGTGCGCTGGTTCCAAGTAGAGAACAGCTACTCTGCGTCCTTTGTTCCAAGCCTACAGGATATTAGAGAAATTTAACCCAACAGTGTTAGTAACAAAATACAAATAGTAAAATGAAAACTCATCGGTTGCAGGCAGTGTCAATAAGAGAAATAAATATAAAATTAAAGAATATAGCCTCAACAGTAGCCATGAGAAAGATATGACAGGGAAATTCCCAGTTCCTTTTTTTTTAAGAAAGCATGGTACGTCTAGAACTTCAAAAGAACAATGCCAAAATTTGTGCTTGGAGAAACATCATAACAAAATGCCAAATATGCAAACGAACCATCATGGTATCATTCATCAGTCATCGACAACAGTATCCAGTCGACCGACTGAGTATAAAAAACAGATAAGGATTGAACTATTAGTCCTATTAAATACCAACATCTTAGAAAGATTATATTGAATTTCCTCAATCCATGAGTATCTCACCATTCCTCCACTGAAAAAAAAACATGAAAGTAATCATCTTTCGTACGTTGGAAATTCAACAATACAGAATTCATGATCAAACATAACTCAAACAAGAAAAGATGGGCATCAAAAAAAAAAAAAACATACCAGACGAATCACCTACAGCAGATCAACCAAACCATCAACCATCACCAGATGCAACAAAACCCAATCGATTATCAACAAACCAACAGCCAAAATATCACCTCCTCTCAATCCAGCCGATACCAAGTGATCAAAACCTCTAACAGCAGTCCTCAAAAACATAAAACAAAAACCCTCACATAGATCTCCTCCAACACGACGAGCAAAAACTAAAAAATTGCTCAGGGGATCACAACATAGGAAAGAAAAAGAAGGAAAAAAGCAATCTCGTTCCTTCCTATGACTCTTCCTCACTATTCAACCCATACCCAGAAAGAGCGCTTGCAAGAGAGACATCAAAAGTGAGAACAGATAAAGAAGAGGGAGAAGGATTCCATCTTTGATGGTGTTTGGGAAGGAGAAGCCGAAGAAGAAGACGAAGAAGAAGAAGAGATGGAAAGTGGCTAAGATTTGTTGCCCTCATCCAATTCCAAGGCATGGAAGTAGGAAGCAGCTAAGTCAGAAGAAATCTCAAATTTCCCCACCATCACACTGCTCTCTGTCTTCTTGTCTTTCTGAGTGGTAAAATTGGAAGCTTCTGCAACATTTATGCATTTACCTCAATGCCCCTTACTATGGTTTATATTCTGTTGTGCTTTCTTTAGGCTATTGTTGAATTTGTTTATCCCTCTCTTATATTAATTTTCTATATTAGATTGGTAATCAAATTTTGGATTAAGTTAAATGATATGAACAATAAAAAATAAAAAATAAGGCTGAAAATAGTTAAAATTTTAAAATTTTTAATGAGTAATATCTTTTGAACTACTAAGACAAGTGTAAGGAGATTAAATTATTTATATATTATCAAATATAAATATCTCTGTATAAACGAAAAAATATTTAAAATTAATTATCAATATTACATTTTTTTACATATACTTAAAATCACTACTTTCACATTTGGACATATTTATTTTATATATTTATGATTCTTAAGTATACTTTAATAATAATTAATGGTTAAAATTTACGAGCATAGTTAATTAATTGGGAAGATGCAAGGTACGGGACCTTAATAGGGGGTGTTGGGTGTGTAAATTAAATCAGATAGGGGCAATTATGTCATTATGATAAGATGGAAGCAGCCTCGTTGGCCACTGATTTTCTTTTGTCATTCCCACTTTTCGGTTTCCTCCGAAAAATATAAACTTTCAGTTTTTGAAGAATGAAATGACATAAATGCCACTTCCATTACTATGAGTGGCTCTATCATGTAAAAATGTTTATTGTACACAATTTAAACACTTTTAATACTGAGCTAAACAAAATCTTAAAAATTCCCCTCATAGCTAATACTTTATACTTTAGATGGCTTTTTTAAAAAGAAAGGATCATGTAATGTTTATTTTAATATTCTCTCTTGTATATGAGTAATGTTTTAATTATAAATCCGAGATAAATAATTCATCAGGTATAACGTGAGAGAGACTAATAATCTCTGGCCTATACCAATCTAGATTCAAATATCACCTTTTAGTTTTAATATTATATAAATTATAAATGGTGTCTAATACTTGTTCTAAAAGCTCAATCTCTTAAAAAAGAGAATATTTAACATTTACTTTAAATAAAAACAATCACTTATTAACTTTAATAAGGCTTTACTCGGTGTAAATGTAACGCATAATCCTTTACAAGTGGTCGAAGTGAATTTGGTGACAGCCTACTAGGCACTTGTGTAAAAATGTGAAATTACAGGGGCATTTACAATGTTAAAGAATAAATTAAGGGCCAAGTTGGTCGGCATCCAAAAAAGGTGGGCGGCGATTCCGTCGTCACTAATAGCAGCCACGACGCCGAAAAAAAGTAGCCGCCCAAGATGTCTTCTTCTTTACATACATTATTACAGGTATTTCTGAAACTTATGTCATAAGCTCCACCATAAATCAATCTGAAACCACGTGAGAAAGGTGGTATTTTGTTCTGTATTTTAACTTTTAACCCTCTTCCAACCTGGCACCTCATCTTCTAAATCAATTATAATATCTTTATCTCTATTTGACTAACCAACGTGTGTTAAATTATTATTGCAATATTATCATGAAGTAATCCTCGTGAGATCTATACATTGGACTAGAGAGAGCGATTAATTTCCCCAGGTGCGATTATTAAAATGTTCATATTATTTGTGTATTGGTTGGGTGTGGGTGTGTTTGGTGCCTGTTAAATTAAGATTTGTCTTAAAGAAAAAGAAGAAAGAAAATTATTAGCTTTCCATGATGCTCTAACGAAGGAGTGGAATACATTACCTTATCAAAGAGTATTCATTTGCTATGAGTTGGTTAACACGGACTCCTTATATGCTCTTTTGGAGTTGAGAAGTCGGTAATATATATAGAAGGCCGGGAGGCTGTGCTGTAGAAATAAAACTCCTCCCTTGAGCTGCCTTTTGCCATACCCCTCGTCTCCCCACCCCGTGCGTTTTTCCGTGCTCCTCTTCCCCAAGCCACATTTTGCCATGCCCCTCTTCTCCCCACCCCCCGGCTCGTTTTGTTGTGCCGATTGCCCCTCCTCTATTTTGTCATGCCACATGCGCAACGGCCTTGAATCACCTAGGATTGTCCGCCATGTGCTGTTTAGGCCTAGGGAAGAGTCGGGAAGGGGGAGAGGGGGAAGAGGTTAGTGATGGTCACTGGAGGTCATTGCCAGGGTTGTCGGTAGTGAAGACGGAGCGGGCGAGAAGGCAAGGATGTGGAAGAGGATGGAGGAGGGGATGTTGGGCTTGATGACGGTAGCAAGGCAATGATAGCACTGGCTGCGACAGCACTGGTTGGCGGCATCACTAGCTGGCAGCAGGCGGCTAGCGGCGAGGTCACCGACAATGGGGTCGCGCGGCAAAATAGATGGGTGGGGGAAAGGAAAGAGCGATGTCAATTTCTTAATAAAAATTTGAGTCGCTCCTAACTCGAGTCAATATTAAGAAATAAATTTTTTTTAAAAATATAAAATAATTTTGTAATAAAATCTTGACTTGCTTGAGACTAAAATCAATATTATGAAATAAATTTTAAAAAAATATATAAAATAGTTATGATAGAATAAAAAAAAATAAAATGTGCTTAATAAAATAAAATGACATATTCTAGACCTATCAACCCATAGTTAGAACTTAATTATTTTATTTTATGATATTTTACTTTATTTTTTTATATTTTTTGGGATATATTTCATAATATTAAATTAAATTGGGAGCAAGCTAAGTTTTTATGACAAAATTGTCATCGTTTTATTTTTCTTCACCAATCATGTTTTCTCCCCCACAAACCGATGACTTTGTTTTTGCTACACCACCACCGTCGGTGACCTCCCTTCTGCCATCGCCTCGACCTCCTCCTACTTTGCCGAGGTTCATCTTCTTCCCTTGATCTATATATGTCATAAGCAATGGTAGAGTTGGCGGAGGTCGAGGTGATAGCGGAGTTGGCCAACGGTGGTGCAGGTGACGATGGCAATAAGGTTACCGACGGTGCTGTAGCAATAAAAATAGAGTCATCAGTCAGTGGGGGAGAAAACATGGTTGGTGACAAAAAATGAAAGAATGACAATTTTGTAATAAAAACTTGATTCATTCCCAACTCGAGTCAATATTACGAAATATATCCCGAAAAATATAAAAAAAATACATTAAAATGTCGTAAAATAAAATAACCGAGTTCTAACTCGAATAACATGTTAGGTTTAGGTTTAGAGCATGTTATTTGAGTTAGAACTAGATTATTTTATTTTACTTTATTTTTTATATTTTCTAGGATGTATTTTATAATATTGACTCGAGGCGAGAGCGAGTCAAGTTTTTATTACGAAATTACCCCCATCTATTTCCTTCTCCCCTGTTTTGCTGCTCCACCCCCTCTGTTTTTTGACTCACTATCACCTACACCATCGCCGGCCAACGCCGCCATCGCCTTTCCCTTCCTTTCCACTCTTTCTCTTTCCCTTACCATGTTCACCGCCCTTCTCTACTTTATTACATGGAGCATTGTCGACCTGGGCACAACCGGTCTCCTCGATGCCACCATCTTGTTGCCAACCCTTCCTCGTTGTCGTCAACCTCTGTCCGACTTGAAGTACCGCTTAAGGACGAGAAAACCACCACTTTTTCTTGCCTCAACGGGAGTTATTACATTGCATATTGCTCACTCGCCACCAGTAATCATTGTCATCGCCGGGCCATCATTCTTAGCCTCCCCCCCTACATACCCCCTTTCTGGACTCTTCCTTAGGCCTAAACGACACATACACGGCATCCCCGAATGACCCAAGGCCACTGCTTGCATGTGGCACGGCAAAACAAAGTTGGGGGCCAGGGGTGGAGGGGGTGGAGGGGGTGGTTTTTATCTCCACCCGTTGGATAGAATCCAACGGGTAAAAAATTACACCATAGCTATTTTTTTCCCATATATATATATATATATATATATATATATATATATA
>JAVDBV010069174.1:0-17398 GCA_032619315.1 Piper longum
TATGGAAGGTGTGAGGGCGTAAGCGTTGTATGTATGTATGTATGATTATGATTATGAGCCGTGCATGCGAGCCGGCATTTGTTAAGTATGTTTGCTTACTGCCCGGTGTGAGGCAATTCTTGAAGTTTCATAAGTTTTCGTGGGTAATGGAATACCTACTTGCAAGTTTCTATTAGTTATTTTTCGGACCAGTAACATTCGTTACTGACGGTTTTCTTATAATATATGTAGGTCTCTCAAATCCTGTATCGACTTCGGCAGAAGGACAGATAAATCCTACACACACTTGAGCTCAACATAAGATTTTATTTCTTGCATTTATTTATATTTGATGTATTTTGATTTTTATTTGACAATGTCTTCCATTCTCATGACACCAAGAGGGTTATTTCGATCTATTTTATGGATCGAGTCTCACTGACTAATAATATTAAAATGTCTCGACTCGATCGTAACATTTCTGATCCGGTTCTTAAGTGAACCGAAATCGGGGTGTTACACATAGAGTCTCAAGCAAAGGCTTGGAGGCAAACTAAGCAAAAGTAGAAGAAATTGAAAAGTTACCATCACCAACCAATGTCAAGGGAGTGATAAGCTTCCTAGGCCATGTTGGGTTTTATAGGAGGTTTATAAAATACTTTTCAAAAATTGTAAACCCACTTGGTAATTTATTATAAAAAGATACAACTTTCAAATTTGATGAAGCATGTCTAGAAGTACTTAACAAACTAAAGGAAATACTCATATATGCTCCCATCATTGCTTCATTAGACTCGTCACAACCATTTGAGTTAATGTGTGGTACAAGCTACTATGTCATGAGTGTAGTCTTAGCCAACGCATCAAAAAGGCCTTCCATACCATCTACTCTGAAAGCAAGACATTGAATAAGAGTCAAGTAAATTACAGTACTAGAAAGAAGGAATTGTTGGTTGTAATATATGTTGTGGATAAATTCAACTTATACTTAATGGGTACCCAAGTGATAGTTTACACAGACCACTCAACTTTGAAGTCCCTATTGCAAAAAAAAAAAAAAGAGTCCAAGTCAAGGCTCATTATATGGGTAACACTAATTTAAGAATTTGATCTGAAAATAAAAGACCAAAAAGGTTTGAGAATGTAATAGCTGACCATGGTTTACAAATAATATAAATTTTCTTGTTAGTCAAGTTCTTTCCTTAAATATTTTACCATAGCAGAAAATAAAATTTTTGAGTGAAGTCAAACATTATTTTTAGGATTAGACAAATCTGTTTAAGAAGTGCAGTGACTGGATGATTATAAGATATGTCAAAGAATAAGAAATGTCAGATATTCTATATGACTATCATTCATCAGAATATGGAGGCCATTTTTGAAGCCAAAGGACAACCATGGAAGTTTTACAGTCAGGTTTTGATTGACCAACCTTTTAAATATACAGACTCTTTTGAGAAATAATATGGCAGATACCAAAGATGTGAGAATAAATCAAGAAGGCAAGAGATGCCCTTTCATGGAATCCTTGAAGTTGAGCCTTTTGACATATGGGGAATAGACTTCATGGGACCATTTGTGTCATCTAACAACAACCTATATATATACAGGTAACAGTTGACAATATTTCATAATGGGTGGAGGCGCAAGCATTCCCAACCAACAATACAAGGTAGGGATAAGGTTCTTGAAGAAGAACATCTTTAAAAGATTTGGTACCCCAAGAGCCATCGTTAGTGACGAAAGATTACACATTTGTAATTAGACCTTTGAAACTCTATTGGCTAAGTGTAGAGTCAATCATAAAGTTACAACAGTATATCATCTACAAACAAGTGGACAAGTGGAATTGTGAAGACCAGAAAAAAAAAATATATATATATATATAATAAACAAATATTCGACGTGGTAGGATCGGACGTTGGAAAATGAATATTTCCATTTAAATTAATTACCATGTACTTGGTTTATTATTATTTACCCGTTGGAAAATGTATCATTTACCCGTTTACCTGGCTAAGTGAAATACGGGCGAGGTGTGTTTTAACATACCCTAGCCATCATATCATTATACAAGGAGAATGGGGGGTGGGGGTGGGGGGGGGTGGGGCAGGGTGCGTCATTCACATTATTTTCCTTCTGACAGATGCCGGCTTTCTCCTTGCTCGGGTATTTTCATCTCTTTTTTCTTATTAGTTTTCATGCATACATATGTTAAAATTGATAATAAGTTGATAATTATGGAAACTAAAATTTGAAATCAACAAGAAAGAAAAGAATTAAACTAGGAAAAACTGGAAGTTTGTCCATGAATCCAAATTGCTGCATGACAGCAATTCATGGTTGTTTATGGATCAATTACAGCAGCAATGTCATGACAATTGTGTCACAAATTCATGGCAGCAAACATGCTGATGCAGGAGAGAATAACCCTAATCCTTGCAACGTCCAAAAGAGGCCGACCCTTCCTGGTTGATGACGGCCTGAGGTAGTGAATCTTTGAATTGAGAGGAGTTGCAAGAAGTGATGAAGGAGGGTAGCATGTCCTGCTGGTTTGCAGCAACAGGGTGGCGTTCCTTTTCTTTTTGGGTTGGGTCGTGGTGCATGAAGGAGGGGAGTATTGGGACGGCCCTGCTGGCCACGTCAGAGTCGCCATGGGAGCAGGTCGGGGCGGCCATGGCAGCAGGTCGGGTCGCCATGGCTGCTGGTCGGCTGCCATGTAGGGTGCAATCCGGTTCTCCATTGATAGCTGCGATAAAGCTTGGATCTTTGGGGTTCCAATTGGATTGCTGGGGTACATAGAAGTTGTGGTTTGATTTTGGATTGAAAGAGAAGACGACGGTGCTGGTTTTGGTGAAAAGATGAAGGTGTGGAGAAGAGAAGAACATCGGGGAAGAAGAAGATGACAAACTTGTAAATACGGGTTGACTCGTCACAGTTCGAGTTAAAAAAAAAATATCAACTAGTAATAAATCTTTAAAAATAATTAATCTAATGGGGTACGAGTTAAGTGGCTAAAATAATAAAATATTATACGAAATTGCCATAAATAATAAAATACGGTCACGATAAATAGTCAATAATTAATCAGCTTACTATAAGCGATTAAATTAAATTATAGAGTTATAAATGATAAATAAAATAAAGATGTCACCTTTACCATATTAAATTAATATTTGGTAATTAAAAAAATTATTTTAATAACAAATTAGTAAGGAAGAAAAATATGTTAATAAAATATATCCGTGTAGAAATCACGAAATAGCATAATTAAATAAGGAAGGGTTGACCCTTATTGAATTACATAAATTACAAATAATTGCATTAGTGATATTCTTAAATTAGGATGATATAAATAATAATAATTAAATTCGGTTCATAAATAAATTATTTAATGTGGCATATTATATATTGTAAAAAATTAATAGATATATTAATCATTTAGTTGCATGCATTTTCTACGTGAATAAAATTATACTTATGTATAATTTTATGTTCTCGTTCAAATTAGGATCGTGGTCACAGTTGTAGGATTACGTACAAGCTAACCAGGTCCGTATAATTATTTAAAATGTTGTATTTTCCCTTGTGGACAGCCTGAGCCTAGATGCGACCACCATGCACCGAGTGCGATCGGGGTCAAGGAATTAACTCAGTCCGACACGGGCTGTGCCCTTCATAATCTAATAATTGACATATCAGAATCGACCTGACAGCCCATAATACAATAAATTGGATATGGCAGATTGGACTCGCTAGCCAATTACAGACATGCTGGATTGGACTCACCAGTCGATAACGGACATGGCGGATTAGACTCTCCAGCCGGTAATGGACATGATGGACTGACCCATGAGCCAATAAATTGGACATGACAGATTGGACTCGCCAGCCAATTATGGACATGGTGGATTGGACTCACTAGCCAATAACGGACATGGCAGATTGGACTCGCCAGCCGGTAATGGACATGATGGACTAACAACAAATTGGACATGGCAGATTGGACTCGCTAGCCAATAATGGACATGGTGGATTGGATTCACCAGCCGATAATCGACATGGCGGATTGGACTCGCCATCCGGTAAGGGACATGATGAATTGACCCATCAGCCAATAAATTGGACATGGAAGATTGGACTCGCCAGCCAATTACGGACATGATGAATTGGACTCACCAACCGATAACGGACATGGCTGATTGGACTCGCCAGCTGGTAATGGACATGATGGACTGACCCATCACGCAATAAATTGGACATGGCAGATTGGACTCGCCAGCCAATTACGGACATGGTAGATTGGACTCATCAGCTAATAAATTGGACATAGCGGATTGGACTTGCCAGCCAATTATGGACATAGTGGATTTGACTCACTAGCCGATAACAGACATGGCAGATTGGACTCGCCAGCCTGTAATGGACATGATGGACTGACCCATCAGCCAATAGATGGACATGGTGGATTGACCCATCAGCCAACTAATGGACATGGTGGACTGAACCATTAGCCAATAATATAGATAATGAAAGGGAGTTTATGGACTTGTTTTATTTAATTATACAGCTTAGTATTTTAATCACTAACATGGAATTGCCTCTGCAGATTAGCAGCTGGAACTAAAGACTAAGAGACGACTGGGTAATTCTTCTACCAACTCAGGTGGACAACATATAATAAGTGGACTTCCCTCTTTACTTTTCTTGTGTTATAAATATGGGTGTGGGAAACGGTCCAAGACTGTATGAAAATTATTTCATACATTGTCATATGAAACATAAGTTTGGTTGATAAGTTAGAAATGCTAAACTTATTTGCCTTAATATTATTCATGTAACATTTTAAGTAACACCCGGTCCGGTTAGGGCTGGTCGTTACATGGTTGGTTGTAAATTTTGAGTAACACCTGGCCAGCGAGGCCCACAATATTGTGAAAAATGGCGGGTCATTACAGGAATTTCCAACCGAGAAATCAACAGAGTCTTAGAAAAGGTTGTAAGTCCATTAAGAAAGATGGTTGTAAGTCCATTAAGAAAAGGTTGTAAGTCCATTAAGAAAGGAATTTCCCGACCTGAGAAAGATTGGTTACTCAAATTAGATGATGCATTATGGGCTTACCAAATAGCTTTCAAGATACCAATCAGGATATTCCCTTATAGAATAGTATTTAGAAAAGCTTGTCACTACCTTTTAAGCTAGAGCATGAAGCATATTGGGCAATTCAAAAGTTGAACTTTGATACCAAGGCATATGGAGAGAAAAAGTTATTATAGTTAAATGAATTGGATGATTGAAGCCAAAGTGTATAATGGGAAGACCAAACTATGACATAACAAACACATTATGGCCAAGTACTTTGAGCCAGTACATTAGGTGTTGATGCACAATTCTAGGCTAAAGTTGTTTCGAGGAAAACCCAAGTCTATGAGGTTTGAACCTTATACTGTTATGAAAGCATTCTTACATGATGTTATAGAAATCAGGAAAAATAGATCAATTCAAGGTCAATGGACACCGGCTCAAATGATATCATGGAAGATAAGTGACCCAATTCTTCTCACCAACTACAACAATCTTAGAATGACGAGAGCTTAGTCAAGCTAAGGATAAAAAGAAGCACTTATTGGGAGGCAACCCAACATGTTTGTATATTTTGTTTGTGTTGCACAAAAAATGTTTTTTGTAATCCAAGACCAACATGGTGACATAGTCTGAGCCGAACCAACTTTAGGAATAGAAGGGGGGTAAAAAATGAAAAAAGTAAAACAAGAAAGGTAAAGTTCTTCTACCCTAGCTCTTTTCTTAGCTGCCGTGGCTCTTGCACTTTCACTCAATCTTGAGCAAACTAGTGTTCAAAGGCATGAGCTTCAAATTGTAACCCATTCATTCAATCTCTTGTGTACGTGCTCAATAAAAATTGTTGCATGTTCGATCACTCTTCATCTTGATACAAATAGTTGATTAGGTTATATACTTGAATGATTGTGTAGATGATTAGACAACATCTTGTTTAATTTGTGTATAAAGTAGAATAGATGCATGAAATGTGCTATAACTATATTGTTGAATGACTCTCTGTTCAATTCTCCAAATATTGTGTTAACCTGCTTATGTTGTATTGTACATATAATCTTGGAATCACAACATATAAAAGCATATAAAGGTCCATTCTTTTTATGTTAGTTGTCGCTGAAATTTTCATTAGAGGTAGGTAGTTTGAAAGAAGCAACTGGCTACTAAATCGGTGACTGCACAGCCAATGGAGTTCCCACCAATATTTGAAGACTGAAATTGGGAAATTGAGACATGTGAGGTTGAGTCACTGCTAAAAAGTGTATTCCACTGAGATAAGAGACTAGTGCAGAAAGTCAAGAGGAAAGCCAAGACATAGAGAGGAATCTCCATTGCCATCTCTGCCCAAGGAAATGGATGTAAAGTAGCCTGCCATTACATCATTTTCACCAAATCACCAATGAAGCAAGCATCATGAACTAGTACAAAACAATCAGCACCAAAAGAATCAAAAGGCAAAGAAAATGTGACAGATATTAAAAGCAAGCAGGAAGTAAGGAGGATGTTACCAAGAAAATTGACCAGGGCAGCACACACCAATCCTGAGATACCTATTTTTTAAGACCAAGGTGATGCCCATAAAAGCCAAGCCAAGAGGGGAAAAAGAAAAGCCAACTAGGAAAGAAAAAATGCAAAAGCAAGTTGAAGCTGCCAAGCTTGATGAAGACAAGGTTAAGGTCAAAGTCATTATTAAGGGCTCGATGCCAACAGGACAAACAGCTAGAGAAAAAGGAGATGCTAGAGGAAAAGAAGGAGAAGAACCAGATGAAGAAGAAGAAGATAGAGCTTGGCAATCTAGATACGACCAAAACAATAGAGGCAAGGACCAAGAGAAGGTTGACAAAGGACAAACCTCAAGTTCCAGATTAAACACCAAGACCACCAGCAGCTCAAGTGAAAGAGGAACCTCAACCGACTGTGCCCACCCCAAGGAGGAAAATGATAGCTGAGGAACATCAATCCTCAGCTACTGCCCACTACCCCTTCATATTTACCAAGGCCAAGAAATCTTTCACTAAAATAATCCAAGGCAAATAGCTGATCAAGGAAAGAGCATTAGAATTTGATAGCTATGGCACAGACAAGGTAAAAGAAACTAGATGAGGGTGTTCTGCAGTTACTAAAAGAATTTTATGCCAATCTAGAGGAAAGAGTCGATGACAAAGTTTTTGTAAGAGGGTAGTGGATCAACATGTTGAGTTAAGCAATAAGCAAACTCATTCAAGCACCTAACCACGAGGAGGATGAATACTCTGTCGTCATTGATGAAGGTGTATAGACCATTGAGTTAGTAAAGAAGTTGTGTCAGGTAGACAAGGAAGTTATATGGGCCACAGGCAAGAACAACCAAAGCCTTAGTTTCAATGTCGGGGCACTATTGTCAAGTTGGACACCACTCTTGAAGCTCATCTGTAGCAGATTAATTTCTACCACACACACCTCCCACATTACACTGGACAGAGCTATCTTGCTCTATGCAATGATTGGGAAAAGGAAAGTGGATGTTGGATGGAAAATCTACAACAACATAATTGACTCAGTCAAGCCTTCAAAGAGGTTATGGTTTCTAGCTATCATCACTTAGTTGTGCATCCAATCTGGTGTGGGAGTTGAGAAGAATGAAGAAAAGATAAAAGTCAGGCTAGTAATCTCTACCAAGGCATCAATTGATAGACCATAAATTGAAGGGCACAAACTTGGAGCTGAGATATTGGAGGAACTCAAAGAGATTAGACAATGTACAGAAGATGATCACATATATGGAGTACCAACACAAGTGGAACAATTACATGCAAGGCAAATATTAAGCAACCAAAATAAATATGTCTGATGTGCCCACTGTTCATGAATTGTTTTTTGTAGGTCCATCAGGGGTTGAACAACAAGAGCGAAGAGAGAAACCAAAGGATGCAAATACACCACCAGCCGTATAGAGGATGAAGATAAAAAATGCAAAGACATCACTTCCAAAAGACCTTATCCCACCAAGAGAAGAACAAGAAAGCAAGATGAAGAAGAGGATGAGGTCACAGCACATTTGGGAGGCCCTTTGGCTGGTCACTTCACCATGACCAACTTCAGCTTGGACAAGGACTGGTGACATATCTAATTGAGCACTTCTCTTTCCCTACTCTCTTTCTTTCTTTCTTTCTTTCGTCCTTCCTTCTGCTTTTCTTTTGTTGCTTGCTCCTTACATTGGTGATAAAATTATAATTTTGTGGATTGTATGCTATTAACTGTGAGGTACAATTAGATTTAAGTTTGGGGAGAAAGACAATTTGTATTTTTGCTTTGGTATTAATGGTTAACTATATGTGTTAGAGAATAGGCTATACTGATAGAATATGTTAGAAAATTAGGCGGCTCTAATTTATCATGACATGATATGAGTAGGACTATTCTCGAATTTGTGTATTTATTTGAGTTACGCTTCAAGGTAAGTGAGTTATTGTCTAATCTAATGTTCAACCTTGTTTGATTAAGTCGGGAATTCCTGTAAACTTAGGAGAAAGTGAATTAGATTTTCAATCCAAGATTATTTTGGGGAAGGGAATCTTTGGATAGTTAGAAAATGATTTAGGTGAGACTTGAAATAGCCATCCCTAATAAAACCTCGATTTAGCCAAATTGTGCCTTACATTGACCCTTCATTTGTGTCCCTAACATAATTGTAGCCCTAATCTGTGTATAAAAAATCTATTGGTTTCACCTTGACCTAGCATGGCTAAATAGAAATTTTCTTCATATGTCAAAGTGTTCGTCAGATAGGGAGGACTATGTGCAACCACTGGAAGGAAAGAAGGGAGGAAAGTTTTAGAAGAGTTGAGAGAATTGTCTGATCATGAATATTTCAATGTTAAGGCCACGAGATGGTATTGTATGTGTGTGTGTGTGTGTGTGTGTGTGTGTGTATATATATATATATATATATTCTTGAAAAAAATGTTTAGAAAAGGAGAGATAAGAAAGACCATGGAAGTACATTTAAAGAAAAGAAAATCAAATTCACTTCTTTTATTGGGCACAATAATCGGTTGAAGAAAATTTGGAAGTTAGTAATGCCCTTGTTTGTTTTTCTATAATCCTATTTTGAAGCCCTAGCCCTAGCCCCATTATAGCATAATAAATCCTTGTGATCCTCACTAGTCCCAAGATTCGATTTCAAGGAGAGAAGCCCTGACTTAAAGACAAATAATGAGCTGATCTACCTAGACCTGCAAGGTTGCTACTTTGTCTGAACTTGGTTGTGTATTTGGAAAGGATGGTATATTGTATGAAAATTGCTATTAGCTTTTTGTTTATGTGTAGAAAAGTACTTCATGGTTTGATTGTTGTTATCAAGAATTGAATGGTCACTAATATTTTGTTTTGTTATGGACTAGCAAAATTTTAAGTCCAAGGGCATAATACTTCAAAAATTAAGATAAAATTTTGATAGTTTATGTATATCATTCTCATGCCCTAGCATCATTTTCCCTAGTATTTTGTGCTTAAATTTGAATTTTTTTAAACATCTCAAGTTGTAGCAAATATGCAAAAAGTTGTGGCCAATTTCTGAATGAAAATTGATGTTTTGAAGGATATTGAACAAGGATCGTGTGCACTTGCAAGTGGGATCAAACTACTCCACCACTAACATAAGATGGACCTGCAAATCTCTGCACATGAACATACCTGCAAATCCCTACACATGCTTTTGACTAGGAATAGAAATCTGCACACTTGTGTTGCTCCCAACCTTGCGGACAGATTTACCTAATCGAACTAAGTCTCTCTTCTGAAACCGTTAGATAGACACCTTAAGGAAACACTCGTATGCATTAGTTGGGATAGGAGTTTCAATGAAGTTTCCTCCACTGGTCTGACATCTCACTCCAATTTAAATTACTTGAATCCTATTGCACAACTCCACCAACCGTGTAAAGATAACAAGGGGACAAAGACGTAGGCATAATTAGAAGTATGAATGATGGAACCGATACCTGCCCTATTTAGGAGGAAGGAACATACCAAGAAGTTGACACATTATTAAAAAAAGTTCTACCTCCATTGGCTATATATACCCTCACTCACATTATAAAGAGGGACGAAAATAAATAGGGGGAATATATATGTACATTAATTAGATTAAGACATTGGAGGAAGAAAACTCATTCTTTATCTCTTTACTTTTCATCCTCCCTTGCTCCACACACCCAATCTGAAAGAGGAGTTGAAGGCTGTGGAGAAAAAGCTATGGAAGTCTAGTTACAAGGAAGTGGCACTACTGAAGTGAAGTTCACGGCAACGCCTCACCATTACAGATTCTCATAACCTTTTCCTATCTCTTGTCATTGTTGTCTTCGATGATTAGCTTCATGATGTATTATTGTTCTTTCATGGGGTAAACATTAAGTGATCTGAGGTGTATAATGGATCTTGGTTGAATACAATATATCTCATCTGTGTTATCTTGTTGCACTGATTGTGAGTTGATTACTTCATGCCTTTTCCTAATGCTTCAAGAAAGAAGCTAACTTTTGCATGATTAAGAGATTTGTTAGAGACTTAAGAATAGCCAGATCGATGACGTCTATGGGTGAAATAGTTTATGGTTCTAACTGTATGAATACATTATAATCATAGATATTCATATAAGAGAGTTGATCGTAATGCACCAACCTAGTTTTGTTTACATAAGAATGTGAAATGATGCTAGGGCAGTAGGTTTGTAATAAGATGTAAAAGCCCGATACAATTAAATTTATTTCCCTTGATATTAACTGTAATTATGTGTAACTTGATTAACATAACATGATGAGCTACCTATTGGCCTAGTCAAATTATCCATCCTAAATCCATTTTCACTAAGAGAACTTGTATTAACTTTGGCTATTTTTTTCTATCTTCGTGCCTTTACATCATTTTCTAAGTTAGAATAGTATATCGGTTTCACGCCCTTACTTAGCCTGTTAGTTTTAAATTAGATTTTCATCACATCATGCACACTCTCTAGACAGCTAATTAAGTTAAATAATCTAACTACCATTAGTACATTAGAACATCAAATTCTTGTAGGAATAATACTCACTCATCATTCTATTAGTTGTTCGATGTGTGCACTTGCGCGATGCATTGAAATAACAATAAAAACAAGTACAGGCATAAGATTAGGTTAGCAACTTGCATGCTTTAGAAGGAGGCATATAACTAGTGTAATGCTTTAGAGAAGCCTATTTATTTATAGGCAGATGGTGATCAATTTCATCACATGGGCTGAGTTTGTGGTTACATTTAATCAGCAGTACTTCCCAGAGTTGGTAGTAAAACAAAAGGCCTTGGAGTCCAACAACTTAACTGAGGGGAACAACTCTGTACGGGAATATATCCTAAAGTTTCTACTACTTGAGAATTATTCCCCATGGTATCTAGCTAATAAGAAGGCTCGTGCATGCAAGTTTTTCTAGGGGTTGAAGTTTGAACTGAGGGGTAGGGTTGCCAACATTCATCGTAATAACCTCAATGACGTAATCAATGTGGCTGCCAATCATGACTTGATCTTGGCGTAAGAGGTGGCACCCAAAAGACTAATTCTATCACCAAACCGGCTACTATACACTCATTGTGGTGAGGTGTTCAAGGTAACAAGGGGCTGCTAACAATACCAACAAGAGGAAGTGAGAAGGAGAATAGCACACCTATAAGTGTCAGAATTGTGGTGGAAAACATACTGGTCAGTGCCCTAAACCGGCTAGGTGCTTCAATCAGGGAAACCATGGAGATCTTAAGAAAGATTGCAAGATGCTAGCGAAGGACAAGGTATTGTTGCTATATTAATGCATCACACAAGTGCATGTATTAGAATAGTAATAGAATGATGAGTGTGAACTGTCCCACATATATTTATGTTTTCACAATTCTCTTGATATGGGAATATTATTTTTACTTAGTAATACTTCTACTAGTGAGGCAAAATGAAATACAAGAACAGAATGAGTGTAATATATACTAGTTTGAGAAACAAGTCAATACAAGGGCAAAAAACTGAAATAGTAGCAAGTTCACAAAATATTGAGAAGAAATGTAAGACAAGATAACGAAAGTTCTTTTAATTATAAAATGGATCTGGCATGTTCCAAGTTCACCTAGTCAACAGGCAATACAACTGTTACCTCTATCAAATCATAACATGATCAAAGTTCACATCCGGCGAAATGAAATTCATAGTAAAGGGCACTACGGATTATACCTACTGTATTTGCCTTATCCCACACTTCCGTGAAGAAAAAAGCAAGATTGGTGCATTAAGAATAACTCCCCTATGTAGATATTTACGATTCTAGTATATTCTACTCAAAGAATTGAAAACTACTTCATCAAAGGGCTTCATCAACCTGCATAGGTCTACCGCTAGATCAAGTCTCTTAATTATACAAAAGTTAGCCACTCTTTTAAATCATTAAGAACTGATATGAAATAATCACCTCGCAATCACTCATAAGATGGAAAGTAATAAGATACACTATATATTAAATAGGATCCCTTTTCCATCCCATATCTCTATCTTCTACTGTATGAAAGAGTTAAAACACATCATACAATCGATCGAGAAATCACAACATATTAGAAAGAAAAGAGGAAAGGCAAGTAAATTTATCTTATTGAAGCCTTGGCCTGTACTCATTCTCTACATATTAGAATGAAAATAGGAAAGGTAAGTAAATCTGTCTTGTAGATACCTTGGTATGTACTCGCCCTCTGCAGTGTTGTTCTCCTCCTAGCTTGTTGAGCGAGGCTTCTTCTGTAGCTAGGAATCCTTCATTCTTGCAACTCCCACAAGGATCAAGATCTCCAAATCCTAACTCTAGAAAGAAGAGCTCTCATCATAGAAATCTTCAAAACACTTACTAAACTCCTTTCTTACTCTAGAATCAGCTTGAAGGCTTTTTGAAACTTTCCCAAATGCTCTTATTCTTACACTAGGATTGCAATTTGACACAATGATTTCTTTAAGGAAGTGTGAATCTTTTGTACCTTGGGCAACACGTGTGGTTAGTGAGATCTATTCCACAAATTCCAATTGCCAGTGAGTGTGTGTGTGTGTGTTTCTTGGCAGCTTCCTTGCATCTTCCACTTCTACTAATACATATGGAAAGTCTTCTTCAATCATCATTAGAGAGTTGTGTTTCTTTCATGCTTAGCAAGGTGGCCATCTAATGACTCCATGTTGTGGTCCTCCTCAGGTTAGGTAAACTTGTCTTCTTGGTGAAAGACATGTTCAGGAATGTGCATTTTCATGGATTTGCAAACTAACTATGTACAAGTTTATTCCCTACCCAGATGTATTTAGAAGTGGTTCCTCCCAAGTTTATTGTGTGTAGCCTGACTTTCACTTGCATGTGCACAGTTTTGACTTGTGGTTAGTGTTAAGTATTTCAAATATATAATATTTACCCATGTTTTTAATGTGATTTTGTAAATCCTAAGTATAAATATTATTAATTAGGTAATATTTTTCGTTATATTTTTGTTAATTAATATTTTATGAGATATGCTTATTTTTGGTATTTTAATGCAAAAAAAGATAAAACAAATTAAGCTTATGGTCATGGCAATTGGCCCCACCCAATGGCAACAAAGCTTGATGAAGAGGGAAGGTCATAGCTGCATTTGTGTATGACGAAATGGTGCAGACTTGATTGGACACCAAAATTAATTGGAATGCGTCGATTTGTGAACATTTTCTTTCGAATTCTTGTATCTCCTCTTCTACCTAAAGGGGAGGTCATTTGTTGTTTGGAGAATCAGATATCATCATATCTCATCTCTTAGCTTAGAAATTCAGTAATAGAAGTAGTTTTAGTTTTTGTAATTTTTTCTTTTCATAATAAAGACTAGTTTCTTTTTTATATTGTTTTTTATTTTCATTATTGAGTAATTCTCTTTCGTTCTAGAGAAGAATGGAACTTAACATGAATTAATTGAATTCATTTCAAGCTCTTACTCTTTTATTCAATCAGAATATTTGAGTTATCATGTTCTTAATACTAAGAATAGATTGATCGCAGATTTCATAGATTATGAGGTTTAATTAGATTTCGGGAGAAATTAATTAAATTAGTCATTGATAATTCATCATATGACGAGTCGTTTGACTTGTTTGTCGTTGTGGTTGGGAGATACATAACACCGTATACAATTGTAAGGCAAATCTTAATGCATTATTTTGTTATTTAATCAATTGTCACCGGGAGGTAGAAATTGAGGCAAAATAATAGATGCATGAAGGAGCGGGAGCCACCATGTCATATAATTATCTTAGATCGACAATCTGAGGGAATAAAAGATAAGTGTAAGATGTGATGAAGATTAAATTCATGTTAAGGGAAATTCGACTTTAGAACGAGTTTTATCATTTTAACTTTTTTGCTCATTTAAAATTATTATTTGCATTATTTTTTTTTGTTCCTAATTTGTTTTACTGTAATTAATTTAAGAAAATTCATCTCTCTGTGGGACGATACTCGAATTTATCATTATATTACTTGTTACGACAGTGTACACTAGCATGACATTTAAATTATTCGAACAAGTTTTTGGAGCCGTTCCCGGGGAGATCAAATTTTCTTAGTTAATTTAAGATTAGTTTTTTAGTCTTTTTCTTTTCTTTTTAGATTTTATTGTCTATTTTTTTTTAAAAAAATACTACATCATTGTCTTCTTCCTTGTTGCCTTTTGTTTATGCACCGATTAGTGCGATCACCCTTGTTTTCTTATGATCCAGAGATTGAAAGGACTTTTAGAAATTTGCATGCCGCAGGAAGAAGAGCAAAAGAAGCAATAGAAAAAGAAGCCATGGACCCACAACAACTTTTAGAATTAGATGTATTTACTGCTTTATCTGCTCAAGTTAATGCTTTAGCTAATCATGTTCAAAATCTTAATATGCAGAGACAGGTTAAGGCTGTGGAGCCAAGGTGTAAATGGTGTGGACAAGGACATCCTACAAGTCAATGTACAACAGATCAAGTTAACTATGTAGGCAACTTTAATAGGAACAACAATCCCTATTCAATTACATATAATACGGGCTGGTGCAATAACCCCAACTTTTCATGGAATAATTCTCCACAATCGGCTTCTGTCCTTAATAATCCACCACCACCATCACAGCTGTCTCGACCTCCTTCACTTCCTTTTCAGCCACAAGAACCGGAGTTGATCAAAATGTTCATTACTATGCAACAATTCATGCAGAATCAACAGCAACAACAACAACAGTTTATGCAACAAGTTATGGCGCAATTAAACAAGGAACCAAGTGAGCAACCCAAGGGTGTACTTCCCAGCCAACCAGAACAACGAAGGAAAGATAGTCAAGAGCATTGCAAAGCTGTAACAACCCAGAGTGGTATTACATTACAGGAACCATTTCAGCTAAATGAAATTAAGGTAAATAATGAAAAGCCAAATAACGAACATAAACCCAATACATTGGTTAACTTACTTGGAGGCGAAGGGAATCAGTTTAGTAATTCATTACATAAAGATCTAAATTCTCTTTATGAAGAAGATATTAATGTGGAAAAGATAGTTAAACCGATCATGCCTAGGAGATTTAGAGTTGTGGAACCCTTAGATCTACCATTCCACAGATTTTTGCCATCAGCTCTACCATTCCATAGATTGCTACCATCAGTTGAAGTGCCACCTATGCCACCAATTTTAGAGCTAAAGCAACTTCCAAAACATCTCAGGTATACTTTCTTAGGGCTTAATGACACTCTTCCTATTATTATGTCTTTAGAGCTAACCATATCATAGGAAGAAAAATTGATTAGAACAATAAAAGATCACAAGTCAGTCATTGCCTGGATTATATCAGACATGAAAGGCATCTGGTGTGGCCACTGGTCATTTTCTCCTAGACTTAAGAAACTAGCGCCGAGCTGTAGACATTAAACCAAGCGCTTCTTGGGAGGCAACCCAAGTGATTTCTTTTAAAAGTTTATTTTTATTCGTAGATTTTTAATTTTTTTTTTATTTTGTAGAATGGGTCAAGTACAAATTCAGTTATTCATGATAATCATCCACCGACTAATTGGTTGAGGGAGTTCTCTTTCACTTCTTTATTTATATTTTGTTCAATATTGAGGACAATGTTTAGTTTAAGTGTGGGGGGATGCTTTAATTTTGTGCATATTGTTCATGTTTGACTCATGTTTAGATTTAGAGTATGGTTAGTATAAAAAATTTATTATGCAACAATATATTAGTCTCTTGGTTCAATGATAGATACATTTGAATTAGTCTTACCTTTCTTGAGAAAATTTGATTAATTGATATGAAGGATGAACTGAGTAAATGATTGCATTCAAGAGTTGGTTCTCTACCATATATTATTTTCACAATCCTTTAGTTTAGATGATTTCAATGAATGGTTTGCAATAAGGATTGTACATGATGGTCATGACTTTTAGAATTTGCCCTAGCAACCTTTGAGGCAAAATATTTGGCTTGCCAAGTAGATGAAAAATGATATAGGCATTTCTTTTTGATTAGTCTGGACCTTTCTTCAAGCCTACCTAATATACATTATCCGCTGCATACAATTTCATGGCCTTTATTATATGTGTTTGTTTGATTACCCTTATTTTTAGCCTTGTCCTTTTTATTGAAAATATATCTTGCTGCTTGAGTCCTAGCACCCTAGTGTTTTGAATTCGTTCTAAATTCTAATAGGGATGAACTTTGAGTAATATGGGGGGAAGGAATTGCTTGAGTAAGATTGTGGATTTTCCATATACTTTGCTTTTTTAAAAAAAAAATGAGGCAATGATCCTCCACCGGTAAGCACAAGATGAAGCAATGAGCTTCCACCGGATTGAAAATAAAAGAGGCTACTAACCTCCAGAAAAAAAAAGGAAGTAAATGGTTAATTAAAGCAAAGTTAATTTTTATAGCGGATCAAATTGCTACAATATTTAAGGAAGTTTATGTTGTTTTGTTACGGTATTTGGGATTTTTTTATACATGTATGTCAGGATTTGGAAAAGATTTTTAATACTCGCGTGCACATAAGCCTTTGCTTTGTTTTATCCTATTAATCATATTTTTGTCCCCAGCCCCTAGCCCAATTACAACATATAAAGACCTATTGATTCCATTAAATTGGTATTGCCTACATTAGTGGCTATTAGAGTGAAAGCTGAATATATTTAAACATGTGCTTAATTGTATTCTCTTGGTTGCATATGAGAATGATAAGCCAATGGACTATCACACACACACAGAGCCTTCTTTTGGGAGTGGTTGATGAAAGGGAATTTTGGATTTAATTGACATCTTGTTGACTCTGGAGGG
>JAVDBV010069175.1:0-17974 GCA_032619315.1 Piper longum
GGCGGCGCGCTTCCAGTCGATGGGGCTATCGGCCGGCCGCACGTCGGAGCCGAGGTCGAGACACGTCGGAGGCGGCGGTGGAATTGCGACGGTGGAGACGAAATCGAGGCGGCGGAAGTGGGGCGGCGCGAGGATCGGAAGCGGGGCGGCGCAGGTAAGGGTCGGGGGCTGATTTAGGTTTTTTAAACCAAAATTACCATTTTACCCTTGATAAATTAATTTATTAAATATTAAACCTATGGTATTTTGGTAATTATAAAAAAAAACGGAATCGGCCGATTCATCCCGATTCCGATTTCAGATCGGCTCGGCACCAATCCGATTTAAATCGGCCGAATTCGATCAGACTCGGCCGATTTTCACAACCTTGGTATAAACTAAGGAATTACGCGCATTATTGAACAGTCAAGAGTCAGAATGCCAACTTTGACTTGGACGTGGCATGTCTCCGTGGACCGGTTAAGGCATTTGAGCTGCGCATTTCCGTCCTACAAATACCAACCGCTCTGAGTTGCAAACGACCACAGAGCTACATATATAGGTCGAGAGAGGAGCAGATCAGAAAGAAGAAAGAAGAGTGAAATCTATCAAATAGATGAAGGCCTCAATGTACCAGCAACTTCGTCTTCTACAATGGTATGCTTCTTTCTTGGCTGCACGGTTGGGCAGGGAGAGAGGCATCAGCACTAGTTCTCGATCAATCACTACCAGGGTACGTACAGCCTGCTCGTAACAACTTGTTTTTGGTTTTCCTACATTTCACAGTGGGACAGACATATTGTCTCAGTTTTACTTCTTCTCTAGTTATTATTTCAGTGTCTTACCAATAAATATTAATCCACAGGCAATTGCACCCGAGCTGGACCGACTAGCCACTATCGGCTGTTATGATCAGCAAGCATTATATTTGTTATCTTTAGTATCAGTGTTCAACAATGGCCAACCAATGAAAATAGACGAGATGATATAATTTTGTAGTGAGTCTTGTTCAAAATCGATTGTTTTATAATTGAGTATGGGTTTTGTTATTTTATCAAATCAGTGGCTCACTCGCGGGATGACTACGTTAGATAATTTTTAGTTATTTATTATTCTTATATTTAATTATTTTTAAGTAAATTCAATTTTCATATAAGTATAAATTATGTAATTTCATTAAAAATTTATAATATTTTTTTTATACTAAGCGTTACATCTTTGTGTGGGCTATCCCATCCTCAGCCCCCAAAGGGAACCGTCTGCTCTTGGCACCGGCGCCTACCTCACTTAGTCACTCCACCCTCTCTTCTCTTGCCGTTGATTACCGTTGAAATCTGTGTGTGGATTCTTTTTCTTTCCAGAAAACAAAAGCCAAAGCCAAAGTTCAAAAGTTTGCAATCTATTTTAAAAATGACGTATTTGCAATTATTGTGGTAAACATGAACATGTGAAGGCTGGATACAAGGGAAAACTATTGCATAACTATGACATGATGAATGGGTTCTTAAAGTATACGTTCTTTCTAGTACATACAAATGGGTATATTTATTACCGTGATTTAGATGATAAATAAATTGAAATTATGATGATTAATCAATACTTTCTTGATTAGTTTTTAAAAAAATAGTTTTAGGTTATAACTTTGATTTAACCGCATCTTGTAATTTGGTTGTGTTTTCACTTTTGGTTAATTTTTTCTTTTTAGATTAACCATGTTTTGAACTTTGATTACTTAAGTTTTTATTTTGGATTATTTTCTATTTTGATTCCTCAAGATCTTCTCCTGTTAAGGTTACACTTTTAGATCATAGATGACAATCTGTAAATTAAATGATATTTTCAAGTTTGTACATGGACTAACATTGTTTTGTATGCGCCAAAGTTACTTTTTTGATGTAACAAAGGGGAAGAGTTTATGTCTTATCAAATATAAAAATTTTGCGATGTGATCAAATAAAGTTTTATGTGCATCAATCAAGGGAGTGAGCTCGAAAAGTTGTTTTTAATCAGTGGCAAGCTTACTTCAAAGGGGACTTCAGTATCTAAGCAAATGCTTAATGAGAATTACCCTAAAAACTGTAATATAAGAAACTATATATGTTGCCGCCATCAAAAAGGAGGAAATTGTAAAGTCTTGGACTTGTCGATATTTGAATTTTGATGATGAAACACAATTCATGGTTTGAAATATAAATATTATTCTAAGGTGATTCTGGATGAATAAAAACAAAGGTGATTTCAAAACCGGAGATTGAAGTCATATGGACCTAATCATTTAATGATAAAATGTTTGATTAAAGACAAAGGACAAAGTTAAGTTGTCAACACAAAAGATGTGGAGATTGTTAAGCGTATGGCTTACTGTTTATGAAGCTATCTTATTTTGATGATGAAGATCGGCTTATGAGCTCGGCTAAGTCATATTGATGATAAAGTTTGTTCATAAGTTATGAACATGTATGGACATCAACTTATAAATTGAGCCAAAGTTGTGCACATCTTAAACAAGTAATGTGGACACAATATGGGACAAAATGAATTAAAGATATGGACTTGAACTTGGAGCTTAAGGTTTGGTTTTGATATTCATACTTAAACAAGTTCTTGGACAAATGTCGTTGTCATGAACTTTCAGTCAATTATCTTGTGAATATAGTTTAGTTGGCATAATCATAAATGTCGCAGTTGAGTGTTTGGAACAAACCTAAAACTACGACTTGGACTTATAGAGGAACTGTAGAAACCCCAAAAAAACAACGTCATTATTTAAGTATGGATAAGATAAAATTTAAAGTTGGAAGATTTTCCGGAGACTTAGAGATCTTGACATTAGTGGGTTGTTAGTCATGTTAAAACTAAAGAGGAGCAAGTCATTCCCTACAGTCACCTCTTCTCTTTTCTTTCTTCCTTTAGCCCCTCATCCTTTAATTTGCTATGAGGGATGTGGTTTTGATGCCAACTTTAGCCTCCTCAACTCCCTCCACAGATCATGGGGACGTTTGGGTTGACGCCAATGTTGGGCCTCCCCAACTCTCTCTATTACCACCCCTATTACTAAATCTATATTCTCGTTTATTTTTGCTTCGTTAACAGTAACAACTTTCAATAACACGCCTTTGCCAAGCTTTGTTGTCTTTTAAAAATAAATTGTTCTTATTTGATCAATCTGTCAGCAAAAATCCGAGGCATCATAATTAGTTTTATGCATTAGTTTGTAAGGTTGCCTGGTTTGGCTAATTTCCTATGTATTTACTTTATGTTTTGGGTTAGGCGTTATGCGCTTCTAATGAATATCATACTTTGGTGGAACGTTTACTTCATCCACAAGGTGCCCTTGCCAAAAGAATATGTTTCATTTGCAGGGTTTGTGCTTGTGATGCATTAATCAGCAGTTGTAATTTTGAATAAACAACATTCTCCACTGCTCAATTTGATGTCGTCAATTGCATTGAAGTGTGTTGATAGACCTTTATTCAGTTATGGGAAAGTAAGCAAGTTTCACTTACGTATTGGCTTGTCTACAGATATCAGGGCAAGCCAGAAGACGTCTTAAACCCAAAGAAGAAACAGTTAGAGAAAATCACACCCGTATACATCTTTGCCTTGTGTCAACTGCTTCTGAGATTTAGTTCATTTTTCTAAAAAAGAAAATAAAAAAAAAGATTGTACTTCTTAATTGGCTATAACAACGTGGAGTAGGAAGCACATACATTGAACATATGTGTAGTATTGAGTTAAAGCAGTAGCCAAGTCGGTGTTGAGGTATGCTTTGATTGGTTTTTGCTCATGTCAGTATCAGTACGAGGACATTATCATTGTGGGTGAACATTTTTGGCACTTCGATGATTTTTTGGGTGCTTGGTTGGTTAAGAAATAGGTGGCTGTTTGGGTGATTTATATTTATTAAAATAACTGCTGCAATTTTATTTTTTTAAAAAGGCAATGCTTTCACTTTTTTTTCCGTTGGGGAAAAGTAGGTGGATGCTTAAGTGGATCGATCTTTTGTTCTCATCATATGTGGATCGGCTGAAAATTGGCTGCTAAGAAGTTTCATTTTTTATCTCCTCCTAAATAGCAGGTAATTTCAAACAACCAAAGGTTTTGACTTTGCTCTCTATCCCTTCATCCCTTGTGCCAATCAAATTACATTGTGGTTGTCTCCATGCTTCTCTTCATTTTAATGTGATTTGGCCGTTGTTTTTGATTTGCATCTACTTTGTATATTTTCATTATTTATATGGCAAAATGCACCATGAATGTATTGTATGTGGACTAGAAATTGGATGGAGCTGAAGTGCAAAATAGTTGGTCTTTCAATGAATATGACTATATCTATTATACTTTAATTTAATAATAAAGCAGAGTCTTCTGAAAGTCTTTTCTTACTTTGTGGGGCAGTTATTGGAGGTTATACAAGAATGGCCATATGTTATTGGTGAAATTGCTTGAAATACATGCAATATGTATTCTTGGCAGAAAAATAGGATGAGTAATAGAACATGGGTGGTTAATTTAGGATAATGTGGGTAGTGAAATTTAAACCACCACATTTAACTTATTGGGTGGTTATTATCGAGTGTAATTTCTAAATCAATTGGTTTCCTTTCTCCACTCCATCCCCAATCCCGATCTTGTAAGCTCGGAAAAAAATCATGGGTGGTTTCAATGCAAGGACAGAAGCATCGGCAGAGCGAAACCGGTATGGTCACCGATAGTATCTTCCTCTGATTTTTATTTTTTTATTTTTTTTCAAGCAGGTGTTTGTTTATATAAAGCCATAATGCGAATGAAGGGGGTATGCAATTGAGTTCATTTGAAGTTTGATTTGATAATCAAGGTATGATTTTCTATTAATTTTTGTTATTGGATGGAGCATGTCCGACAACTACATCCTTGATTTCGGCACAGATATTAACACCAAAATATATCATTACCTCTCAAAGCAACTTTCAGGAACTAAAATGTCATTACTGTTTTGTTCGTATATATTTTTAAAATTATCCTTTTTCTAAGTTCTTGTGGGTTGTCAAAATTCAATATAATCTATTTTTGTATAAATCTTGTGCAAAAAGAGAAATTCCACGTTTATTTGACCACACTCTATGTATCTTTTGAGGTTAATAGTTAGCATCGTCTATCATTCACGAGTTATTAAGGCAATTGATTTAGCACCTATGGTCAAGCTCAGTGATTTGAATTAGCTTAGATTAAGTTGCCCTCGTGAGGATTTTAAGGGGGCAAATAATTATTGTAGAATTTTCAATAATGCTGCCTCGTCTTTGTTCCATGGCGGTCAATCTAAACATGAACTGATATGTCTATACATTTGGTTTCAGATTAAAACATATATTTGTCGGGTAACTGACTATTGCCCATTGGGAAAAGAACTATTCATACGTCTAGATTCGACAGCCTGCAAATTGAAGTGCTCAAAAAATATGTTGTAAGGTATATCAATTAAGCTGCTTTATTTGTTAATGAATCCAATCTAAATAACTTAACACTCTTGCTGTATATAGATATTACACTTTTCGCTGCAAACGTAGTTCCTGAATTAGAGTATCTACTTTGTGAGGATATAAATTTAAAACTTAAACTTATCTTATAAAAGTTCTCCATTTGTCAAAACAATGTATTTATTCAAGGCATGGGTAGAACCTAGCATGCAGATTTTGATTTGTCAATTTTGACATCTCGTAAATCTTACGTACTTTTATTACTTTTACTTTTTTGTTAATGAGGAACTTTATTCTTTTTACACCTATAGTATCACGTTATACTTGGTTTCCCATTTTTTTAAAAAATCAAAGCTAAACACTTCCTTCTCATTGGCATGATGGTATTTACTACAAATAAAATCTCAGATACTACAACAAAAGATAATATAGCAAGCCAACCAACTAGATCACAAAAAAATACAAAACCAAAAAGTAAATGAGACATTGAATTTTAGGCGAAAAATTCCCAAAACGGTAGGAAAAATTACGGTGGCAATTGATCCAAATTCATTATGATTATTCAATAATTACAATCACAAAATCCTATGAAAATAAACTCTCAACTACGGATTAAATTAATTACTTATAAATTAAATGATTAAAATAAGAGAGGAAACCTAGAGAGTTTGAGAATGATATGATGTGATCAAAACAGAACTTATCTTCCACTCAACACTAAATGAGCCCATCAATTCTTTTTCCTTTAATCGCACAATAATTTAGGCATCCACACACAAGATGGTCTCTCTATCGCCTTTTTTTTTTTTTTTCAAAGAGAGCATCTTCAAGCTTGGGTTACATATGCTAAAAATCCCCTTCAATTTCTCTCCTAGAGACCCATCCAAAAGTTATGAAGCAAAGAGGCTCTTTCACTTTTGAAGTTTCATAGATTTTTTTCTCGTGCATGAGCAGGGAACCCAACAAACCTCCCCTTCCCGACTCCATGCAGCATACTTAACCAGCATGGAAAGCTCCCACCATCCATACCCACTCTACTTCTGCAAAACAAATACTTATATTTAGTTACTACATTAGAAATCATGTATGATATATTTTGATCAGTTACTCAAGTGATTTACTTTTTGGCACATTTCTTACCCAATGATATTTCACATCAATATACTTATTCCTTAAATGAAAACTAACATTATTACTCATATGTATTCCACTTTGACTATGACAATAGACTATATATATATCATGTTTGTCGCCAAACATATTTTAGAACCTCTTAATCCATAACTTCTCCTTACAAGCCTCGGTTGTATTAATAAATCCAGCCTCTGTAGTGGTCAAAACAACACATGTCTACAACCTTGACTATCATGACACAACCCCACCAACAAAAGTGATAAAAAACCCTTGTAATTAAGTTACCAGCTATATCTCCATCCATGTATCCAACCAATGACGGTTTGTCACTCCCATAACACAAACATGGCATCGACGTAGCCCTCAAATACCTAAATATCTACTTCACTACTTGTCAATGCACTCTATCGAGATTTGTAAAATGCCTACTCACAACACCAATTGCATATGTTATATCCAATCTAGTACACACCATAACATACATCAAACTAACAACCATTGAAGATAAGGAACCTTTTACCATTTCCATTTTTTCATTCTCATCTTCACTCAAGTCATTCTTTGTTAGTTTGAAATGACCTTCAAGTGGAACAAACACTCACCAACTCGTATCCTTTATATTGATCGACTTAAGTACCTTCTTAATATATTTTTATTGTAAAATCCAAAGCTTTCTAGCTCCCTCGCCATAGCAAATGGGCATGCCTAAAATCGGTTTCACCTGTCCTAAATCCTTCATTGCAAAGGACTTGGCCATCTGTAGACTTGCAATTCTAGCACGGTCATGTTTAACAAGTAACACATCATCACATAAAGCAACAAAACTACAAAGTCATTCTTACCTAACCATTTAATGAAGATGCAATAATTTGAGATAGACTTCTTGTAGCCTTGATTTTCAATAAAAGAATCAAACTTTTAGTACCATTTTCTAGGAGCTTATTTCAATTCATACAAGCTCTTCTTTAGCTTGCAAATGAGCTAATCTTTTAGCTTGCTTCAAATCCTTCTAGTTGCCCCATATAGATAGTCTCATCAAGAGAAAAATATTTGCCTTCACATCTAGTTGTTCAGTTTCCAAATTCAAAGTAGATTCCAAACCCAAAACGGTTCTAATAGAAAACATTTTAATAATATGGGAAAAAATCTCATCAAAAAGTCAATACCTTTCTTTTGATAAAAATCCTTTAAAACCAACCTTGCATTGTACTTTGGTTGTGGGCTATTCTCCTCACGCTTGATCTTGTAAACTCACTTGTTCTTAAATGTTTTCCTTCCATTGTGAAGGATTACCAACTCGTATGTATGGTTCTCGTGTTGGGAATTCATCTCTTCCTCCATGACCTTCAACCTTTATTCTTGTCTATATGAGTCATATCTTCACTAAAAGTTTCTAGTTCACCACTTTCAGTAAGCATCACATACTTCGATGATGGATATTTGTTTATGGCACTAGCACCCAAGCCGACTTTCTAGGTGGTGGAATTGGTGGATCAACTCTGATCTCTTCTTCTCTAACCGAGGTAGGTTATTCATCTCGTTCTTCAAAGCTTCCACGAGTATATTCTTGAGGAACCTCTTCTTCCTTACTAGAGTCCTTAAAGGTTTGATACTCTTTGAACACTACATCCCTACTTCGAATGATTTTCTATTCTTTGGATGCCATAGTCTATAATTAAACTTGCCATTACCACAGTATAAGAATATGCCCTCAATCATTTTCAATTCAAGCTCTGCCCTTTGCTCCTTGGGCACGTGCACAAAAGCTTTGCATCCAAACACCACCTTCTATCCATATTTGAGAGATCTGTCCAACAGATCACAAGTCATACTCAAAGCTTCAACCCAAAGATTCTTAGACAACTTTGCCAAAAACAACATGCTTCTATCTCAAAGGATAGGAGGGGGTCTTAACCAGAACATACACATATAGGCATATGAGCATACAAGCATACAACATATTATATATGTATATTATACATCATACAGCACACGCGTACAACACACGCATTCCAAAACTTAGCCGCCCTAATAGTCGAAGAGGTTAGCTCTAATACCAAGTTGTAACACCCCGATTCGGCTGGAAGGAATGGACTAAATCAGGATATTATAAGTTGGAAGTAACTCGTCATGCTATTGCATATAAGCTTTACGGAAGCAAATTTCAACCCTCCGAGATAAGACAGACACTATACTGGGCTTACAAAGAATGTGTCCAGAGTTGGTAATACATAAAATGGGTCTTAGACTTAAGAATCCTGTATACTCAAGTGATTGGATTTGGTGACTTAATTACTTAGACACGTCCAAACTTCACGTCGTTCTTTAGCTGATATGATCCATTTGCTTCTCCTACCCTTTTTACTCTTAGACCCACGCACAACTGCAGACAAATATATTTAGTGTACGTGGATTTATTCTTCATCATGTTTCAGGACTCTAAGGCTTATATACCCAGCAAACGATAGTTAGCCTTACTCCAAAGTTTAACAGCTCCACTATAATAGAGTGCTAATAAAATGAAATAAACACACATACACAAATAACATGGCACAATACTCTCAAAATCATACATGATTCACATGAATTTAGGGTTCAAGCCCATCATATAGTTATCCATCAAAACATAAGTCCAAAATACATAAAGATAAACACAACACAGAGCCCCCGCCACCACCGATGAGCCACAAGATCCATGTGCCTTACCTGGCCAAGGACAGGGAACCTCACCTAAATATATGAAAACACATCAGTAATCAAATAAGTTTAATTACCGGTCTGAAATAACTATTGGTAGAACAAACTAGTAAATGGGTATTCCATCACCCACGAGACTCAAAAGACTTTAGAATGCCTCACACAGGTGATAAGTAAATAATTTATTAAAAATGTTAGCACACGCATGACTAAAATTTATATTCATAAAAAAACTTACGACATCACAACTTCTATAAGACACCCTCCATGGTACTCAGGTGGTAAAGGGAAACAGTTAAGTCACTACCATGAATTCTAGAAATGCGTTGCGTAACAGAGTACACTCTACACTACCTCATAGTTTAAAGGAGTACTAATGCGGTTTTATAATAACCGTATACTCTCTCGATATAAAACCACAAAGCTTTATATTTATACTTAGTAGGCTTCTGTAAGGACTTCGATAATAATATTTCTGATGCTTATCTTTCAAAAATCAACAAAAGGGTCTCAACCTTGAAGCTTTATTAAACTTGTGGGGAAAACACGACTAAATGACCTAACATCGAAGAGATCTGATAAAATGCCGCCGAGGACAACCTCACTCTAAAACTCGGCTAAATACGACACTTAAAGAGCCAAGCAGAGAAGAAGTAAGGGTCCATATGGACCTGAATGAATAAAGCTCTGTATCCTAAGTTGGCGAGCTCAACCCGCATAACCTAGCACAAAGATGGAATCGGATCACATTGGCACACACATCAAGGCAATGCATCCATACATGCACAACACTCATAAGACATTTAATATCTTTATTAGATGTTTAATGAAGTGTTAAGCGCCATTAAGTAACTTAACACTTAGTTGGAATTGACCGATTCTATAGTTTTAATCAAACAGGTTTACCACACGATTTTTCAAACAGGCCAAAAAATATCCAAATGGGCTGAAATTTGGACCGATGGGCCTTAACACTCTAAGGTTTAAATGAGATGTTTTATCGAGGTTGGCTCCTAGGCCAACATGGTGGACAAGGCCCACTAAGTTTGGGCTTATGGTGCTAGGTACAATGTTCATGACTCGCGCACTGATTTTACTAAAGGTCGTTCATGTGCTTAGAGATTCAAAATGGGCTCGGTTAGTGAGAATAGTTAGGCAATACCTTGGGCTTGAGCCCAGAGAAATTTCAGATCAAAAATCTAAGTGGTTAGGCCTGAGTAGGCTCATGTTATACTAACCTATTCGCTCCCATATATGGACACAACGCAATTGGTAGACATCCTAAGGTGTGGAATGAATTTCATCTAAATCTATCACCATTTGTCTATATTTTCTGATTTTATATGTGGACCCAGGGACAGTACGGATCATAGAACAAGAAAACACCCTAAATGATTTTTATTAAACCCCAAAACAAGTTTCTTGTAGACAGTTAGGGGGTCCTTACATAAGTTTTATAGATTTTATTAACATATTTTAAGTTTCTCACTAAGGAGCCCAAACTCAGAACATGTCAGCACAGTCACACACAACAGCATAAACAACACTTAGTGGTTTTGTTCATATCCTTAAGGCGATTACATTAGGCATAACATTCTTTAGAAGAGAGCCAACATCTATAAAAACAAACAAGCATAAGGATGACTCCAAAAGCTTATTACATCATGGAGTAAGAATTGGGAAAAGTGGTGGCATGGTCATTGGAACCATGAAAGTTGACTTTTGCCAAGTTCGGCCCCCTTTCATGCATTTAGACCACATAATAGAAGCCATTCGTAACAAAAAAACACGTATATCTATGTGTTGACAAGACCTAAAGCATGCAAATAGGACATCTACACAGCAATATATGAATTTTATGGTGCTACATTGCAAGAAAGTGATAGCAGTGCATTAGAAAATACATATCTATTTATGTACATGCTCAAATGACATGGTCTCAAGTCATGCAAACTCCTATCAAGAATCTCAACATGTCAACAATACAACAAAAATGCATACACATATATAAACATGCCAACAAGAAGAAACAAACATAAAATAAAGAAAAAGAAAGACATTTACCTCTGAGGGGACTAAGGTGTCTCTTGGGGCTTCCTACCCCAAGACCTACTACCCTTGGTAGCTAGGCTAGACTAGGAGGAACCTAGGAAGGGCTGGAAAGGCCTTGGGAGGGAGGGGAAGGAAGGGTGTAACGACCCGGCCAAAGATGCAATTTAATGGGCCTAACTAGCCAGGTGTTACTCAAAAATATAAAGCATGTAATGACCCACCCTAACCGGCCAAGTGTCACCCAACAACATAATTAGTAAAACAATAAAAATCTAACTCACAAGTCATAATTTGACACCAAGTCGGGAAATTTATTTAGCCAGGTTAGATATAAGATGTAACATAATAAAAGATAACTAGCTATGCTCACGCATAGCCCCACAACCACTGATTGTTTCCCATAGCCACGCTTGTAACTCAAATTAAGTAAAAAGGAAGTCCAAATTTATTATCGAATCACCAAAACTTGGTTGGTCCAAAAGGAACACCAAGGGCACTCTCAATCTTCAATCTGAATTTGCACACCTGTGGAGGCAATTCCGCGTTAGTGATAAAACCCATAAGCCGTATAATTAATGAAAAAACTCAAGTATACTCTATATTTTTATTTCAAAAATCTTTCAGTGTTTATGAGCCCATTCCGGGCTCTTAATATGTTGGGAGGGTGGCCGCCCATCCAGCTACAATCCCATATATGCACACACACGCTACGTGGCCCATGGCCTGTAGTTACCGATATTTGTCATTGACTCACCCTCTCATATCACAAGTGCATCATCACCCATCTTGCGACAGAGACTCCCAATTTTCCGGGTGTTGCCTTATGTCATGGGTGTTGCCTAGTGGCAGAGACTTCCAATTTTGCGGGTGCTGCCTCATGTCACAGACTCCCAAAGGTGCTGGCTCGTGATAGAGATTCCCAATTTTGTGAATGCTGCCTCGTGTCAGAAACTTCCAATTTGTGTTTCAAGTAATTTTTTTTTTTAAAGGTACGGCGCCGTGTCGGGTTGAGTCAATTCCTTGACCCGGGTTGCACTTAGTACATGGTGATCAAATATTGGCTCGGGCCGATCAGGGCTGCCAAAAGGGAATATACAATATTTCAAATAATTATACGGACCTGGATAGTTCACAAATGGACTCGCAATCGCGATCGACGATCATAATCTGAATGAGAAAATCAAATAAAATTATACATAAGTATAATTTTTTCCGAGTAGATATGCATGCAACTATATGGCCTAAGTCTATCAACACCCAACACGCAGCATTCACCCATCTCAAACATTAAATTCTTAATCTTTACAACAAGTCTAGTGGGGTAATTAATTATTTATGTGACGTAATCATTTAAGACGTACTTTACATGTTCAAATTAATTCTTTACATCACGATTTAAATTTAACTAATGTTAAATAATGATTAGCGCATAACCAAATATTTAATTAACAATTAGTTAAGGTGTCCCATTACATTATTTAAGATGATTTGTATTATCCAATTCGATGATATTTTTAATTTATTCAAATCATTCAATTCAATAAAGGTTCGAACTTTATTAAATTTACTATGTCATTTAAGTTCCACAACACAAGCCGAGAGCAAGGAAAAATAGAGGAGACGAGAAGGAGATGGTAGCGATCAGGTCAGCATGCAATCTTCTCCCAAAAGACGTGGAAAACAAAGATGATGTGAAGAATGTCATCGACCCTACATCCTTACCAGCAAAACCATCGACCCTGCATGCAAGAGTCCTAATGGAAAAGAAATAAGAAGAGGGACAAGATACTCATGCAGCAACGAGGAGGGTGCCCGGGACGGAGAGGAGACAAGAAGGAGTGGATGACTAGGGAAAAGAATTTTCCACAATCTCCACAACTATATATATACAAGTCAATGAGTCCCTCAATTAAATTCTCACACACTACCGTTGTAACGACCCTCTATTTTTCGCAATATTGTGCACCTCGCTGGCCAGGTATTACTCAAAATTTAACAAAACCAACCTTGTACGACCAGCCCTAGCCAAACCGGGTATAACTTAATATGTTACATGAATAATATTAACGTAAATAAGTCTAGCATTTTTAACTTAACAAAAGGGCAAATGTATCATAAGACAATGTATAAAATATCTATCCCACAGTCTTGGACCGTTTCCCATAGCCACATTTATAACACAAGGAAATATAAAGGAAGCCACTTGTTATCCATTCGCCACCTGAGTTGGTAGAAGAACCACCCAGCCGTCCTTTATTCTTTAGTTCCAAGCTGCTAACCTGCGGAGGCAATTCCGCGTTAGTGATAAAATCACGAAGCCGTATAATTAAGGAAACAAGTCAAATATACTCTCTATTTTAATTTAAAAAGTCTTTTTATTATGCGGGGAGGCATTCCACTACACTCCTATTATGTAGGGAGGCATTCCGCTACACTCCTATTATTCAAGGAGGCATTCCGCTACACTCATATTATTATTATGATTAAAATTGCGGCCCCGTGTCAGACTAAGTCAATTCCTTAACCCCGGTTGCACGCGAAGCATGGTGGTCAAATCTAGGCTCAGGCCAATTAGGGCTGCCAGAAGGGAATATACAACATTTCAATAATTATATGGACCTGGTTAGCATGTACATAATCCCGCAACTGCAATCAACGATCCTAATCTGAATGAGAACATAAAATGATACATGAGTATAATTTTATTCGCGTAACAATGCATGGAACTAAATGATTAATATATCTATCTTTATAAAAATTTGACAATTTAATAAATATAATAATAATAAAATAATTATCTATAATAATAATTAAAAAATTTCATCATAACATCTAATCATGTTAAACTATGTGAATATTCATCTAACTAAAAATGGTCGTGAAACGGCCGAAAATGGCCTGAACTGAGTTGAACTGGTTAGAACCAAGCTGAACCAGAATAAATTGAAAGCACTAAACCAACCCGATCTGGGTTAACCAATAAAAATTGGATGGGTTGGCTAGGCTGATGGACGTGGATATGGACATGGAAATGGCTGGCGGACTCAGCCTGGCCAAATAGATTTAGTCGCAGACAGGTAGACCATGAACCTGGTAAATGGGTCGAGCAGAGCCGCAGGTTCCCGTCGCCAGAAAATGCCGACAATGGCACAGCCGGTGGCCGTGAGTGGTCTCAAAATGTCAGCCTTGAGGAGATGAACCTATCTGGGGCAACGACAAGTGGTGCCCGGCCAGTGGTTTGTCGAAAAATAGCGAAAATAGTGAAAACCCGCTGTTGTGCAAGTCCGCATCGCCGACAGTGATTGCGGTCATGATGGAGGTCGATGTCATTCCCAAACTGTAGATCTCGATGAGGGGAAGATGTTTGGGTGGTCGGATTGTCCAGTGGTGGCTCACTGGAGCGAGAAAATGGCCCAAAAGGCCACGGCGACGGGGGAAACCGGCTCCAAAAACTCCCTCACCGGTGACGACTGCAGCGACGCCGGTAGTCGTGGGAGGTATGAATGGAAAGCCAGACGCGAGGTGGTTATGGGGGTGTCAGTCTGGTGGCCGGAGACGAGATAGAGACTCGCCGACGGTGAGCCGAAGTGGCAGCGGCGTTAACATAGTGCAATGGTGGAAGATCTAGATATGAGAAGGGTAGATGTCTACTTTTTATTTTCAGTTAAATTCTTTTCTTTTTTGTTGATTTTAGATTTTAGTTTCCATGATTATCAAGTTTATTATCAAATCAACGTATGCATGCATGAAAATTAGGAAGAAGAAGAAAAAGAGGAAAATACCCGATCAAGGAGGAAGCCGGCGTCTGTCAAAAGGAGAAAATGAGAATGACGCCCCCCCCTCCCTTCTCCTTATATAATGAAATGACGGCTAGGGTATGTTAAGACACCCTTTATCCCGTATTTCACTTAACCAATTAAACGGGTAATTGATATGGTTCACTTAACCGGTTAAATGATACTTAACCGGGTAAATAATACCTTGCACTTGACTAGGTGATTAATAAATAACCAGGTGGCAGGTAAATAATTTAAATGAAAATATTAATTTTCCAATATTCGGTCCTACTGCGCCGATTTTTTTTTTTCGGGTCTTTACAATCTCCCCAACTTAGAAATATTTCGTCCTCAAAATATTATAGCATTAATAGGATAATCATCATTAAGTACATCTTTGGGATCAGCTCATATTACTACAATTACAACAATTTTCTACTACAAATAGGCTAGGGTATTTCCTGGCCATTTCTTATTCAGTCTCCTATGTTGCTTCCTCTGATCCGTGATTTCTCCACAATACTTTTACCAAAGGAATTTCCTTGTTCTGGAGTGTCTTAGTTTCTTTTGCCAAGATGCGAATCGACTTTTTCTCGTATGTTAAATCCAATTGCAGCTCTAAGTCTGCAAAATTTGTGATGATATGATTTTCATTTCGTACATAATTCTTTAGCATTGACACATGAAAAACATTGTGTACGCCATCAAGGCTTGGTGGTAATGCTATTCTATATACACAATTTCCGTCTCAATCTAGGATTGGAAATGGTCCTATGAATCTTGGCTTTAAATCTGATCACTCCTTTCCTTGGTGATGTCTTTAGGTAGACAAACTCCCCAACTTGGAACTCTAGGTCCCTCCTTCAAGTATCAGTATAACTTTTCTGTCAATCCTGAGCTGCCTTAAGCCTTTGCTGAATAAGTTGCACATTTTCAGCTGCTTCTCTCCCCATCTCTAGCCCAACTTTGACTGCCTCGGTAGACTCCAACTAGCATGATGGAGATCTGCAGGGCCTACCGTATAAGGATTCAAACGATGTCATTCCTATACTGGCTTGATAAGAGTTGTTATAGGTGAATTCAGCCCTGGCCAAGTGTTTCTCCCAGTCTCCTCCCCAGTCAAGGATGCAAGCTCTCAACAAATCCTCCAAAGTTTGAATAGTCCTCTCACTCTGACCATCAGTTTGGAGATGATATACTGTACTTAGTTTGATTTGGGTTCCCATAGCTTTTTGGAAAGCTTCCCAGAAATGTGAAGTGAATAGGGGATCTCTATCAGAGACTATCTCCTTTGGAATTCGACAATGTTATTGATGTACAATTTCGCTAGGTATTCCATTGTCCTTATTGATTTTGTGGGGATAAAGTGACCTGCCTTAGTCAGACAGTCCACAACCACCCATATAGAGTCATGTCTTTTAAGAGTCCTTGGGAGTTTATTGATGGACAATTCCGCTAGGTATTTCTAAAGGTTGTAATAATCCACCCGATAGTTGATGTTGGGCTTTGACCAGTTGGCACGTCTTGCACTTAGAAACAAAATCCACCACATCTCTCTTCATCCCAATCCACCAGTAGGTTCACTTTAAGTCCTGGTACATTTTTGTAACACAAGGGTGTATTGAGAACTTTGAGCGATGAGCCTCCTCTAGAATATTCTACCTCAGTGCATCATTGTTGGGTACACATAACCTCCCTCTAAATCTGATTATACTGATAGAATCTGCTACCATGTCAGGAATTTTATCCAACATCTCATTCAACTCCTCATCTTCCATTTGTGCTAGCTTAACTCGGTCCACAAATTCATTGGAAATAACCATGTTTGCCAATAATCCTGTTAATTGTTCCACCGGGTTGATGGCCACCACTTCTGCTGACATAGCCCAAAGTCTACCTAGTTGTTGACCCTTGTCCACCTTGCCCTTCTGTGAGATCCCTCAATTTAGTCCCACATCTAATACCTACCGGGCTAAGATCCTATTTATAAGTGGGAATGGACTATAGATCTTTTACTTTGGTTAACCATTTTAAAGAAATGACTTAGGCCCGTTACGTTGCACTTTGGGCCGGGTCGTTACAAATTGGTATCAGAGCCATGTCTTGGTCTATTGAGATGGAAGACTTTTGTTTTGAGCCAAGTGTGTGGAGTTGTCCTTAGCCAAGTCGACAGGTATTTCTTTGATTTCTTTTATTACGATTTAAGATTGTGCGGTTTGTAAGACCTGTGTGGCGCATGCTTAGGTGCTTGCGATTGTAAAGGATTTATGGGATGGATAATGAGATCATGGTTTAGTAGACACCAACAAGGATCTAAATGGAATGTCATGATAAGCTATGAGGCATGTCTTTCTGTTACCACTCCAACGATTTGGACAACATAAGAGTGTCCACATGCTTAGCCAACTGAAGTTGTGTTGGATGGTGACCGAGGATACCTATAACCTTGGCAACCACACTGGAGCACTTGCCCATCTTTTTGCATGTCACCACATCAGTCCTTCCTTAGGACATAGTGTACATTGCAAGACAAACTTATAAGAGATAACATAATTATGAAGCCTCGAGTACAGAGATACTCACGTAGTTACGTGACAAATGAACATGGATCGTTGAGTGTCTAAGGTCTATAGTCTAGGGTCTATAGTAACGAACATAGACCTTCAGACAGATCTTTGCAGATGAAGGATGTTGTTATGACAGTGGAGGCACTAAGGTATTTGGAGCGTAGATGAAAAAATTGGATAGATGACTTGAGATGGACCACTTCGAGGAGATAGTAGTCGATGAGGATGAATAAAGAGGTGGATCTATAGTCTCATGGATATTTCACTGCCTCACCCTCTTCCACTGGTGTATATCTGTCTTAACATCATTATT
>JAVDBV010069176.1:0-25276 GCA_032619315.1 Piper longum
ATATATATATATATATATATATATATATATATATATATATCAGAGTTAGTTTCTTTGAAGAGGTCAAGAATGAGTAGCAGTGGAGTAGACGTGCGTGTTCTCATGGGCATGGCCAGCACGTTGCAGTCAAAAACGTATCCATCCGCAACGTTTCATGTGTAAGAATTGGTTTTTTGGTGAATGGATTTTACAAAAAAGAAGTTTTCTGGGCAAGCCTAGGTGAAGTTCCAAGCTACTGTTACTGATGTATATTGGGGAATTGACGCAATTTTTAGGAGGTTACAGTTAGTACTTGCATAGAATTTGGAAAGAAATAAGATTTTCATGCTAAGTGCACAGATTTACTGGTGTTCATACAATTCTGCACAAGCAACAAACAGCCAGAGTAAGCACAAGCAGAGATCCATGGCAATTGAAACAAACCAATGCCGTTTAGTAAATAGGCAAGCTATTAATCTGTCACAAAGTTGACACAATGGTCAAATTCCCATGGTGCTTTGCACTTTACAACAATCAAGAGAGCACTTTACACTATGATCAATAGACGAGAGTTTATCACAAACTATGACAAACAAAAATTTCAAATGAAAAAAGTCTAGCAACATGTCCTAGTAAGAGAAGAGACGACTGCACAAAAAACTCATCGCTGCTTCACTTGCAAAAGTTTCTGTAAATTGGTTAGCTGGTTTAGCTTACATCAGACATTCTCCGGCAGTATTTGCCAAGAGCACTTTTCATGTTTGGACAAGATGTTGTCAACCTCCTACTCCTGGTTATGAATGAACTTTTCACAATGGCACTAGCACCATAAACAAAGCTCTCTTTGTGCTGTAATTTGGATTCACCACCTCTAGCTTTCCTTGATTCAAGAACCAAAGACCTGTCCATGGATCCTCTCAAACTTGTTTTAAAATAGAGATCAGATGTGAGGGATTGTGACCCAAAATGCTCAAATGGGAGTTTATGTCCTGATCTCAATGTTTTGACCCTTGCAATAACTTCAACCTCAGAACTCTGCCTTTGCCGACTTGATGCAGTAGAGGTCATGAAGAGAGGCAAGAGATGAGAACCAGACCATTGAATAGATTTGTCGAAAATGCGGGAGCTCTCTAAAATTTCTTCTGGGTGCACTCTAGCACATTTTGGTGATTCAGATAAGTGGAATGTCAAAGAGAACAGTTTGATCTTTTCCTCCAGGAGGTGTTCATTTTTCATTATTTGGTTTCTCAATTCCTGCCTTTCTTGATTGGCACCTCTGATCTGCTGATCAAGATCAGCTATTTTCTTTTCTCTAAGCCTTTTCAATTCCTTCACAACATATAATTACTGTTAGTTATAGCAACCAGATTTTGGAGAACATTGAAACTGGTTGAAACTAGAAACATGCTTGCCTCTGTAAGTTCTCTGGTTGATTCTACTGCTCTAGCCCTCTCAGCAAAGTTGAGGGAGCAAACAGTTTCTCCAATGTCATCTTGGCTTGGACTTACATGTACAAGCATCAAAACTTTGGATCCATCACCTGGATCAATTAGGAATTTATTTTTATCTGAAAATTATTTCTTTCGGCAAATTTGCACCATTAGCTTCCAAAAACATGTAGAGCAACAAAAAGAAACATGTTGTACAACTGGTTCAGCAGGGATGAAACAAACCTAAGCCACCATAATTTATGCAATGCAGTGAACTAACTATAATAGTGACAGTTGGATTTAACCAGCTTACCTAGTGAATCTTTTAGAATTTGAGTCAGCTTGCTGTTCCTGAAAATAGGCTAATTGAAACTATGAATGACAGATTTTAGTGTTCATCCATGATCTGTCCAGTTGCTCCAGTCTTCAACAAGCGTTCACAGCCACCAAGATCCACCATCCACAATTTGCTAGTCTTTGGCTTCTCTCCAAATTGAATGGTAATGCGAGTTAAACTGTATCAGGCGAACATAGCTTTGAACAGATTTTAAAATACTTCAAACTTTGAAACTTCTGATAGAGTGAATTAAACCCACCAATCTTTTCAGAAAAAGGAACAAATAAACTTTGAAACTCACCGGTGAGATCTGCTTGAGGATTCATTGACGTTTGTTGGCTTGTCCCTCTTTTATAAATACATGAACTGACAACCCTATTTTGGACAAAAATTCATGAAAGGAATAAAAGACAGCTTTTTTTTTTTCATTTTTTAGTTTTTGGTTTGAGAGAAAAACTGCTGCTTCAAAGGGAGAAAGAAAATTATGTGGATTGAAGAAAGGTGAATGTTTTGTTAAGATTTATTTACAATTGTCAATGGTAACTTTACCAAGTTCTTATATTTATAATCTGTAAATCTTTATTTTCTTTTTTGGCCAATATCAATTTTCTAGAAAGTACAGTAAATTGGTATTGGGGAGTTTGTTCTCCTGAGAATCTATTCTGTATCAAACTTGTGATATAGTGATTTAATCTGGTCATTTGCCCCGTAATTTTTTTTTCTAAATTTGGGGTTTTTCATGTAAAATTGGTTTGTCTGATCTCTCTATTTATTTGGGACTTCTCATCTTTATGTGTTGAAATATAGGATTTGTATTTGGTTTGTGCGATTAATCCCAACAAGTGGTATCAGAGCCAGGTTGATTTGTTAGTAGCAAATTTTGGGTTGTGGATATTTATTACCCTCTAGGTGTTTGACGAAATTTTTAAGAGCCTAATTGGTGTGTTTGTAATTTATATTTCAACAAGATGACTAATAAGAAGCATGTTAAGATGGTATCTTTTAAGGGGCCGAGTAACTAGCACTATTGAAAAGGAAAAATGATTGATCATTTGTATTTCAAGGATTTGTTTGAACCTATCACATGTCGTAGAGGTGACTGATAAAGACTAGAATAAGTTGGATAGGATTTGAGACAATGGGTAGATGAAGTATTGTATCATCATGTTTCTGAATTGACATCGTCAAAAGCTATATATGATAAACTTTAAGAAGTTTATGAGAGGAATACTGTTGGCAACAAGATCCTTTTGATAAGGAAATTAGTGAATTTGAGGTATAAAGATGGAAGTGACATAAGTGAACATCTCAATGAGATGAAGAGTATTATTACTCAACTTGTCAGGATAAAAATGACTCTAGATTAGGAATGACAAGCTACCCTACTCCTCAACACTTTGTCAGAAAGCTGTGAAATATTGGTGATCTCTTTGAGCAATGCTACTCTGGATGTAAAACTCACAATAGATGTAATGACCCGGCCGGCCGAAAGTGCAATGTAATGGGCATAAGTTATTTTTTTAAAATGGTTAACTCAAGTTAAAGATCTATAGTTCATTCTCACTTATGAACATGATCTTAGCCCGGTAGGTATTAGATGCGGGACTAAATTGACGGATCTCACAATGGATATGGTAACAAGCAGTTTACTTAATGAAGAGTTGAGAAGAAAATCTCTACCAACTACAGGGTCTCATGTATTACTGTCAAAAGAGGCAAGAGGTAGATCAAGAAATAGAAACATAAACAAAACATACAATAGTCGAGGAAGGTCTAAATCTAGAAAACATTTGAAGTGTTATTATTGTGACAAGACATGTCATATTAAAAATGATTGTTGGAAGCTCAAGAAAGACTTGAAAAATAAGGACAACAAGGATCAAGGAGAACAAAATACTAATGTTGTATATGATGACATGGTGATTCTTTCTGATTGTGGGAATGATTGTTTGACGGCTGATTGTGATGCTAGTTAGGTAGTTGACTCGGGGAGCATCATTCCATGCAACTCCAAGTAGAAATTTCTTTACTACTATAAATCTTCAGATTTGGGTATAGTGAAGATGAGAAATAGTGATACTTCCAAAATTGTGAGACTTGGAGATGTGCATATCGTAATAAATATGGGTTACAGATTGATGCTTAAAAATGTTAGATATATTCCAGATTTGAGGCAAAGTTTGTTGTCAACTGGAGTGCTTAATGATGAAGGATTTGGTTCACAGTTTTCACAAGGTGTGTGGAAACTTGTGAAACTTTCTCTTGTTGTTGTTAAAGGGAAGAATTGTTGTAGTCTGGACAAGGCTAAGATGAGTCTAGCTCTAGGGGAGGTTAATATCTCCTCATTTGATTCCACTGCTGATTTGTGACACCATCGATTGAGACACATGAGTGAGAAGGGACTAAATACATTGAAGAAGCAGAATCTCCTTCCCAAGGTCAAGGATATCAAAATTAGTCCTTATGACCATTGTTTGGTCGGGAAACAACTTAGGACATCCTTTGCAAGCACAAGTACGAGGAAGCCAGAAGTTCTTGAGTTGGTATATATTGATGTGTGTGGGCCTATGGAAGTAAAATCTCTTGACGGTTCTATTTATTTTGTCACTTTTATTGATGATACTTCTAGGAAGGTGTGAGCTTATGGCATGAAAAATAAAAGTGATGTTTTTGGCATCTTAAAGAATTTTTATGTATTGGTTGAAAGAAAGACCGGTAAACTCTTGAAATGCCTTAGAAGTGATAATGGTGGTGAATATTGTTTTGTTGAGTTTGATGAATATGGTAGCAAGCATGGGATTACGCATGAGAAGATAGTTCCTTATACTCCTCAACATAATGGAGTGGCTGAAAGAATGAACAGGACCATCTTTGAGAGGGTGAGAAAGTATGTTGTGTTTAGCTAAGTTGTCTAAAAGCTTCTAGGGTAAAGCCATGAGCACAACTTGTTATTTGATCAACAGATCTCCCACATATGCCTTGGACAATGACATACCAAAAAGGGTTTGGAGTGACAAAAAGGTCAGCTATTCTCATTTGAGAGTCTTTGGTTGTAAAGCATTTGCACATGTACCAAAGGAGCAAAAGGCTAAGCTTGATTCTAGAGTCGTTGAATGTATTTTTCTGGCATATAGTGGTGATAAGTTTGGATACAAAATTTGGGATCCTAAGAATAGAAAACTGATTCAAAGAAGAGATATAGTTTTCAGGCAGGGTCAAACAATTGAGGACTTTGGCAAGGAAGAAGTTCCTCCAGGAAAGCTTGAAAAAATAAAAGAACCTTTAACCTCAACTAGAAGTGAAGAGGTGACTCAAGATGACACAATTATTCCCCCACCTAGTGATGATAAGGGCGAGGATGTGGTGTCGGATAATATTTCTAATAAGTTTGTTGATGTTGGACAGGAACATGTAGATTTTGATCAACGACAACCAACTAATGTGAGGAGATTAGCTCGTGAACCAGTTCCATCAACAAGATATCCATCATCAGAATATGTGACAATCACAGAATGTAGAGAACTAGAAAATTTCAGTGAAGTAAAAGCCCATGTAGAAAAGGAGAAGTGGTTGAAGGCAATGCAAGATGAGATAAAATATTTGCATGATAATGACATATGAGTTGGTAGATCTTCCTAAGGAGAAGGCGGTATGGAAGAACAAATTGGTCTATATGATCAAGCATGAAGAAAATAATACACAACCAAGGTACAAGGCAAAGTTGGTGGTGAAGGGCTTTAGACAGAAGAAAGGTATTGATTTTGTTGAAATTTTTTCTCCTATTGTTAAAATGTCTTCGATTAGAATTGTTCTAGTTTTGGCTGCAAGTTTAGATTTGGAAGTTGAATAGTTAGATGTAAAGACGGTCTTTCTTCATGGTAATATTGAGGAGACTATATACATGGAGCAACCAGAGGGTTTTGAAGTCAGACGAAAGGAACAGATGGTGTGCAGACTGAAAAAGAGTTTGTATGGTTTGAAGCAAGCTTCTAGACAGTGGTACAAAAAGTTTGATTCTTAAATAGAAAGTAATGGGTACAAGAAGTCCATTTCTGATCATTATGTGTTCATCAAGAGGTTTGATGATTGTGACTTTATTATTATACTGCTTTATGTGGATGACATGTTGATTATAGAACATGATGGGGCCAAGATTGCAAGTTTAAAGAAGAACTTAAATAAATCCTTTGCAATGAAATATTTGGGACTGGCAAAGAAAATCTTAGAAATGTCCATTCTGCGTGACAGATAAGCTAGATAATTTTAGGTGTCACAAGAAAGGTAAATAGAAAAGGTACTTGAAAAATTCAACATGAAAGATGCAAAGACAGTTGGAGTTCTACTTGAGGGTCACTTCAGGTTGAAGAAAAGTGATTTAAGAGAAACAAAGATGAAGGAAATGACAAAGGTTCCTTATGCTTCTGCAGTTAGTAGTTTGATGTATGCTATAGTTTGTACAAGATCAGACATAACATATGTAGTTCGAACGGTTAGCAGACATTTAGCAAATCCGAGTGAAGAGCATTGACAAGCAGCTAAATGGATAATGATGTACTTGAGAGGTACATCTAAAATGTGTTTGTGTTTTGGAAGTGATAAACCTTTGTTGGTTGGCTACACAGATGCAGATATGGCAGGTGACTTGGAGACAAGAAGGTCAACATCTGGATTTGTTGTTAATTTTGTTAATGGGGCTTTGTCTTGACAATCTAGGTTTCAAAAGTGTGTTGTATTATCGACAACTAAAGAGAAGTTTATTGCTGCTACAGAAGCTTGCAAAGAGATGTTATGGGCGAAGAGATTTTTAAATGAAATTGGTGTTAAACAGGACACATACATTGTACACTGTGATAGCCAGAGTGCAATTCACTTGAGTAAGAATTCAAATTTTCATTCAAGGAGTAAACATATTGATGTGAGATATCACTGGGTAAGAGATGTGTTGGAAAGTAAATCTCTTGAGCTAACAAAAATCCATCCTGAAAGGAATATTGCACGCATGATGACTAAAGTTGTGTCAAAGAAGAAACATGTTTACTGCAAGAATGGAGCAGCCATGGTTGGACCCTCCCATGCCGGCTAGAGGTATTTCATGGAGTCAGGAAGGGGAGGTTTGTTAGGGTGTCCCTCCACCATAAATACATGAATTTCTAACCCTATTTAGGGAAAAAATCCAGATTTACAGATTTTTTTTATTGAAAGGAATAAAAGCAACGTATGATGCTTTTCTTCTTTGGTTTTTTGGTTTTCTGGTTTTGGAGAAAAATTACTGTTGCAAAGGGAGAAAAAAAAATTGTGTGGATTGAAGAAATGTGAATGTTTTGTTAAGATTCGCTCACAATCGTCAATGGTAACTTCACCAAGTTCTTATATTTGAAATCCATAATTCTTTATTTTCTTTCTTGGCCAATACCAATTTATAGAAATTACAGTAAATTAGTATTGGGGAGTTTGTTCTCATGAAAATCTATTCTGTATCAAACTTGTGATATAATGATTTGATCTAGTCGTTTGCCCCATAGTTTTTTCCCAAAATTTGGGTTTTTTCACGTAAAATTGGTTTATTTGATCTCTCTATTTGTTTGGGACTTCTCATCTTTTTGTGTTGAAATAGGGGATTTGTATTTGGTTTGTGTGGTTAATCCCAACATTGCTTGTGCAAAATTAGAAATTACAATGTCATTGAGCTTCTCAATTTCCAAAGAGCCATATGAGCCACTTTGAATGGAAAAATCACTATAGAGAGCCAATCGAAGGACTGTAAGCAATTTACCAAAGGAACCTCACAAACATCAAAATTACTAGTAAGAACAATCACAATTGCAACAGATACAACAATGGTGGATACCATTTTGTTGCTAGCCTTGAATTGCGAGACATGCTCATGGAATAAGAGAGCAGATCTCGAAGGTTGCCCATGTACACCTCCAATATCCTTATTGAGAAGGTGACACGAGCAACAATTTCCTTTGATGCCAATTGAAAGAACTCCTCGAGGGCTCAAGGAACAATCCCAAGGTAGTCATTTGTTCCTTCCTTCAATCAGTTTTTCCCGGAATTATTAGGTGTGGATTTTTTGGTGGAAAATCATGTCTGAAGCATAATTTACAGTACTCACAATAGTGAATGTTTTGCCGGTTCCTGTTTGACCATAGGCAAAGATGCACACATTGTGGCCATCTAGAGCTGGTCTAAGAATTGGTTCAACCTCAACAAAAACATCGACTGTATAAACTCAAAAAATTAACATGCATGTTATACGAAAGCTAATCATATTCCAACGTCATGGAGAATTACGCCGGGTAGTTGTCAGAGGAAACACTTTATCAAATGAGAACTCCTTTATACATCCAATGCAGTTTAAAGTGACCTTTTCTGAAGAAGTAGAAATAGATTGAGGCATTCTTCTTCTATGATCAAAATGTAGATTAGGACGAACCTGACAAAATACTCGAATGCTTCCTGTAGAATCCAGCTAAGAATACTCAATGTCAAGCCTAAAATCTCCCATTGTGTTTGAAACAGTTCAACATAAATCGTTTGATTGAATCAATTATCTTTAGTGTTTAGTGTTGGGTTTATCCCATATTGGTCGTAGAAGGCGTTGGTGTCTTTTATATAGACTATGGGAAAACCTTATTCCTTAAGTTAACTATTGGATTAAGAGAGGCCCGTGACACCTATTACAAGTCGCCTTTTGGGGGCCCAAAAGATTTAACAGTGGCTCAGAGCCTAGGGGTACCTAACAAGTGGTATCAGAGCTAAAGTTGTGATCTTGGGCGATGTGTTTGTCTACACCGATTGTGGATGTTTCCTTCATGGGTTCCATTTGGTGTTTGCCTACGCCGATTGTGGATGTTTCCTTCATGTGTTCCACCTAATGATTTAAAGGGAGTTTGCCAAATGGGTGTTATCTGATGAAAAGTGAGATTGCCCGACGATGATTGTTTTAGGGATGATTGTTTCGGAGTCGCCGGAGTTGTGGGTGCTGTCTGATTACTAGACAATGATTGTTTCGGAGACGCTCGATGTGTGAAGGTGAGTTGTTGGGTTTATCTTACATCAGTCATAGAAGGCATTGGTGTCTTTTATATAGGCTAATGAGAAAGCCTTATTCATTAAGTTTAACTTTTGGATTGAGAGAGGTTTCTGACACTTATTGCAAGTCACTTTTAGTAGTATCAAAGCCCAGGGGTACCTAACATTTAGCAGTTTGTTCAAATTGTCCCTTCTTTTTCTTTCCAACAAACTTTGTTTGGATCTCAGCTCTTCAATCTCTGCTACAACTCCGCAATAGATCCGGCATTAGAAACCCAGCAACTACCTCTTCTAGATCTCATGCATGTGATCAAACATCAGTCAAAACTGTTGAAGATAGTCCCTCCCATGAGAAAGCGTTCAATCACATGGGAAGTCGTGAAGACATGATGATAAACAAAGAGGTACGAGGAATTCGATGAGAATTTGTGAAATACGAGAAGAGACTCATTGATGAAGATTCCAATGCTCAAGAAGTAGTGTTTAGAATTGGTTTTTCATTTCTAAGTGGTTTTCCATATCTCTGGTTTATAAATATGTGATTGGCCATATGTATTAGATGTGATTTCCCTTTGGGTAAGTTCTATGGAATGTTCTTCTTTAGGGGAGATATGAGAGGTTACAGATCTAGACAGGGTCACTATTGGTAGTGCATGTGAGAGAGGAAAGAGAAATTGTTCGTTGTGAGGTGAAGATATGACTTCGGGTTCTTCGACAAGATCAACAGTGGTTAATTTCTTTTCTTTCTCTACCATTGTCTATAGTTTGTAATTGGGAGTAGTGTTACTCTTTCAGGTGGAGTTTTCCACATTTGAGTAGTGTTTCTACTTTTATTGGGGTGAAGTTTTTCACACTTCGGTAGAATTTTTTACAAGTTAAGGTGGAGTTTTCCACATATATTTATGAGAGTTTGGAGAAGTTTTCATCTCAAGTTGAAGTGGAGTCGTAATCCAAGGTGTGAGGTTGATCCAATTTTCTTTTGAGGTATATGTTATTTTCTTAATTTCTCAAGAGTTGCATCTTTCAAATTTCATTATTTATCTGATTTGGGTTAGGAGAGTTTTCTTAAATTTATTCAATACTTGATTGTAAGAGATTTTTTTAATCAAACTTGATCGAGTAGTTTGATTTTCTTTTCTCTAAATTGGAGGAACGTTTCCATCCATTTTTTTAATCTTGGTGTTTCCTATTCATCTTATATTTGTTTTCATTTTATCTTGAGGGGAAATATTTTCTAGTTTGTTTCCGTTGGAATGCTATTTACTAATAGAAACTACCTCGGAGACTTGAAATGGCCAGTTCAAAAACTTCCCTCTCACGCTCAGGAACCAAGTTCACATTAGTGTAAGCCAGAAGAGAAGGTGAAGCCACCATTGTAGTCGGAAGCACATGAAGGCACATGAAATGGATCAGAGCTCAAGTTGATCACCACATCTTTTGGTGCTACTTCTACCATTCTCTAAAACCCCTCAACATCTAAATATTGTGGAAGAACAATGGCAAAGATTGGCTTCTAAACAAAAGCTTAAACCAGGGGAATGAAAACAGAGAAGCCAGTAAAGAGCAAGACCAATAAATGGAAACATTTCAATTTCCAACTTCCAAAATGCACAATGCAAAGACCCTTTATGCTACTTCCAACTACTTCACCTGTTTCCAATTTCAGAAGAAAGGAATCAAGCCCAAGAAGCAACAGAAAAAAGATCGGAGCTAAGTAGGCTTTAACAACATCAGTGAGTAAATAAAGGAAACAAAAATCAATGAAGTAAAATCAACTTCTACACTGCTACTAACATCAAAGAAAAAGAAAGTAGCAGAGAAAGCCATATCAATGGTTAACTGTAACTCTGTTGCATTCCTCACGTTTAGGAAGTAGGCTAGTGCTAGAACCGATCACTTCTCTTAGAAAATTCATCATTCAGCTCACAATTGCGAATAGATGGATAGAGATATAGACTTTGGAATGATAATTCAAATGCAGCAAGGAGTTTGGAAGAGGTAGGACAGAAGATGAATTATAGAGGAAGAGAAGAGCAAAAGATGATGAAGGAGAACAGACGAACTGAGGAAGAGATGGAAGACGCAGATTAGAGAAGAGCAGAGCAGAGCAAAAGGGTAGAAGATGTGTAATTTCATTCATTGATAATTGTTTTTTGTATACATCATTCCCTTTTGTATCTTTCTACAATTCAAATTAACAAGATCACATTCTTCGAATTCAAAATTTAGTTCTCAATTACACAATTGTTTCAAATTCAAAAACTTCAACAACTTTTCAAAACTTCCAACACAATTTCCCTCCAATTTGCAACTGTCATAACTGATATTCAAAATCCATTCTGTATCATATCCTTCCCCTCAAAATTTTCCATGTCCACAAGGAAATGCGTTGATAAGAACTCAGATGTTTCCCAAGTGGCTTCATTCTTGACAAGATCCGCCCATTCTACTAAGTGTAAGGGTTTTCCATGACTCTGTTTGGTTGCTGTAATACTTCCAATGACAAGATATAAAATGTGTAGTGTAGCAGATAAAACCGGCAACTTGGTTCCCATTAGTTCATTGTTTCCAAACTTCTCTTTCAATAACGAAACATGGAAGACGTTGTGAACATGGCAATCATCTGGTAACTGAACTTTATAAGCAACCTCACCTATTCGTTGTAGAATTCTGTAAGGTCCATAATATCTTGGTGATAGTTTGGTGTGCTTGGATAGTCTTTTTGAAATCTTCTTGTAAGGATGCAATTTAACATATACCAAGTCACCTATGTTGAGCTCTTTCTCTCTATACTTCTTATCATACATCTGTTTCATTCTGTTTTGAGCCATTAAGATGTTAGACCTAAAGAACTTAAGAATTTCGTCCCCGGTCTTCAATTGATGATCCACCTCTGGTAACCTAGCCGTCCCTGGAACATAGCATAACAATGATGGTGGAGGTCTTCCATAGACGGCTTCAAATGGTGTGCACTTAATAGCACTATGCCAACTATATTGTAGCAGTATTCTGCCCAAGATATCCATTGAGTCCATTCTTTAGGTTGCTCACTAGTAAAGCATTGAAGGTACATTTGTAATACCCTATTGACTACCTCTGTTTGTCCATCAGTTTTGGGGTGGTAAGCCGAACTGAAATTGAAAGAAGTTCCTTGCAACCTAAATAGTTCCTTCCAAAATCCACTTGTGAAAACTGCATCCCTGTCACATACTATCTGCTCAGGCATTCCGTGTAGTTTGAAAATTGCATCAAAGAATAGTTGTGCTACTGATGGAGAAGTGTATGGATGATTGAGGGAAATAAAATGTGCATACTTCGAAAGTCTATCGACTACCACCAATATCGAAGTTTTCCCATTGGACATTGGTAAGCCATCAATTAAATCCATTGAAATTTGAGACCATATGCTTTGTGGTATTGGTAATGGTTGCAAAAGTCCAGCTGGAGTTGTGTTAGCGGCTTTGTGAATTTGACAGATTTAACAATTTTGAATGATCTACTTTAATTGGTCCTTCATTCCTGGCCAGAAAAAAACTATTCTCATTAATTTAAGAGTTTTATAATATCCTTCACGAGTACTGCCATGATATTCCTTGGCAATTACATCAATGAGATCAGAATGCCTTGGTAAGTAAATTCGGTGCTTGTAGAATATCAATCTATTGGCAATGGACCATTAGGAGAGAGTTTTTTATCTTGAATTTGCTGAACTATCTCTTGTAGAGCAGGGTTAGTAGTAAGAGCAGCTTGAATTGGCCCAATCCAAGCAGGTGTAGGAGAAGAAATTGCCAAATAGCTTACTTCGTATGGGACTCTGGAAAGAGCAGCAAGAGTTGTATTTTCAGCTCCCTTCTTATACTCCACAGTAAAATCAAATCTCATCAGTTTATGCAGCCATCTTTGTTGGGAAGGGGTGACTATCTTCTATTGCCATAAAAACTTCAAGCTCGAGTGATCACTACGGACAACAAATGAGTGCCCCAATAGGTATTGCTTCCACTTTTGTACAGCCAAAATAAAGCTAATAGTTCTTTTTCGTAAGTGGACAGCAATTTATTTTTTCCATGTAGAGCCTTACTGAGATACGCTATTGGTTGCCCTTGTTGCATTAGCACTGCTCCCAAATCTATTGTAGAGGCATCACATTCTATATTAAATTTGAGAGAGAAATCAAGTAACCTTAAAACAGGTCATGTTGTGATGGCTTTCTTTAACTCCTCAAAGGCTGATTTAGACCTTGAAATCCATTCGAATGAATCTTTCTTTACCATGGAAGTAAGAGGTTCGGCAATGCATCCATAGCCTCTTATAAATTTTCTGTAGTATCCACTCAATCCCAAGAATCCTCTCAAACCCTTGATTTATTGGGAAGAGGCCACTTAGATACAGCTTCTATCTTCTCGGGATCCATTGCTACTCTTCCTTTGGATATAAAATGTCTCAAGTAACATATCTGCCCCTTAGCAAACTCACATTTTTCTTTCTTCAAATGAAGGCTGTTGCTGCGTAGAATGTCAAAGGTTAGCGAAGATGTTGCAGGTGAGATTCCATGTCATCACTAAATACCAGAATATCATCAAAAAATACAATAATGAATTGTCCTAATTGCTTATCAAAATGCAGTTCATAAGGGACTGAAAAGTTGATGGAGCATTTGCCAAGCTGAATGGCATGATAGTGAACTCATAATGTCCATTGTGAGTTTTAAAGGCAGTTTTATAGACATCATTTTTAGCCATTCTAATTTGGTGATATCCTGACCTAAGATCAAGCTTAGAAAATACAACAGCATTACATAAGTCATCTAACAAGTCATCGATCAAAGGTATTGGAAACTTATCTTTGATTGTTTGCTGATTTAGGGCTCGATAGTCAATGCACATCCTCCAGGTACCATCTTTTTTTTTCACAAGCAATGCTGGTGACGAGTAGGGACTTTGGTTGTGCCTGATAATGCCATCTTGGAGTAATTCAGTGACTTGTCTATCCAATTCAAGCTTCTGTAGTGGAGGGTATCGATATGACCTCAATGCTACTGGTTGTGCTCCCTCTTTTATAGGTATGGCATGATTGTGAGCTCTAGTTGGGGGCAGTCTCAAAGGTTTGCTAAATAGTTCAGTATAGCTGTTTAATAATGAAGTAAGATCTGGAATGTTACAATCAACTTCCTTGACATCTTGAGTATGAATATGTACTAATGTTGTTTATTGTGACAATACCCCTTTTTTTTTATAGCTGACCTTAAAATCTTCTTAGAATCAACCATTTGCAAGGGAATTTTTTTTTTATCCTATTAATAGCAGCTTCCTGCCCTCCTGAATGAAAGACATTTGCAGCCGTGAAAATTACCAGACAATAGGTCCCAAGGTTCTCAGCCATTGAATTCCCAAGACAATGTCATACTCCTTAAGAGGTAATAAGTGAAAATTAGTAGTAAGTTGAACACCTTGAACTACTAATGTAACATTTCTGCAAGTTCCTGAACTTCGTAGTTTTTTTCCATTAGCTACTATCACATCCAATGCTCTTGTTGTTTCAGATTTTAGGTTCAGCTTAATAGCAATAGTCGAATCCAAGAAGTTGTGAGTAGAACCTGTTTCTACAAAAATCTGAACCAATTGCATCTTAAGAACTCCTTGGAATTTCATGGTTTCATGTGTAATCTCTCTTGTAAATTCTTGAAGGGATAATTTTAATAAGTCAGCTTCATCCACTGCTTGTTCGAGTTGGTCTTGTTCACTCATAGGCTCTTCTTCTAGTTCTTCATATACGGCTTCAATGGAGAACAACTTTTTACACTTGTAGCCAATGCTGAATTTTTCATCACAATGGAAACAAAGTCCCTTTGTTTTCCTTTCCATTATTTCTTCCACTATCAGTCTTTTAACTTGTTGTTTCTTTGCTGACGAAGGATTAGCATTTTCAGTTTTTGAGTCTGAGGTTTCCATCTTAGGCTTGTACTCACCAGATGGGAGCAATACCATTCTTTCCTTCAGGTTGGCTTCATATAGTTTGGCAAATCCTAGGGCAGTGCGCAACAAGGATGGTCTCTGAGCTTTAACATCATACCTCAATGTAGTCTTTAATCCCCTTATGAAAAAACTGATTTGTTGTTCAGGAGTAACATTGCCAACCTTTGTAACTAACCTTATGAAGGTAGCATAATAGTCTTGAACTGATCCAGCTTGTTTTTAATTTGAGAGTTCCTCAAAGAAATTGTCAAATTCAGTAGTGCCATACCTTGACATAATCTCCTATCTGAACTCCGGCCAAGTTAAAGGCCCTTGCTCCTTCTTATACAGTTGATACCACAATTGAACTTCATCATCCAAGTGATAGGAAGTGATGGGAACCCTATCCTTCTCAACAATATTATACAATTCAAAATATTGTTCACACAATTTTAACCAAATCACTGGATCTTCCTTTCCATTATACCTCTTGAATTTTAGTCGTCCAACGTGATTCATCCACCTTGGATCCCCTTGATGATTCACATTTTCATAAGCCTTGAAGGAAACAACTTTAGATCAGACTTCATTTCGCACTATATCATCAGAAGCATCATGCACATTAGAAATCTCAAGCCTAATTAATCTGGTGTTCATTGAATTTATAGAATCCTGAACCACTTTAAGCACTTGTGCACATGCATCAATCAATTTCTGTAATTGCACTTGTCCAATAGCTAAATTGGTAAAATCAGGGAGCACAAAATTTACCTTTGAATCCTTTTCCACCAGTAGATCTCCCATCGATTGGACCTACTCTGATACTAATTTGTTGCATTCCTCAGGTTTAGGAAGCAGGTCAGTGCTGGATCCGATCACTTCTCTTGGAAAATTCATCATTCAGCTCACAATTGCAAACAGATGGATAGAGATATAGACTTTAGAATGATAGTTCGAATGCAGCAAGGATTTTGGAAGAGGCAGAACAGAAGATGAATTATAGAGGAAGAGAAGAGCAAAAGATGATGAAGGAGAACATACGAATTGAGGAAGAGAAGAAAGACGCATAGCAATTGAGGAAGAGAAGAAAGACGCAGAGCAGAGTAGAGAAGAGTAGAAGGGTAGAAGATGTGTAATTTCATTCATTGATAATTATTTTTTGTATACATCATTCCCTTTTGTATCTTTCTACAATTCAAATCAACAAGATCACATTCTTCGAATTCAAAATTCAATTCTCAATTACACAATTGTTTCAAATTTAAAAAGTTCAACAACTTTTCAAAACTTCCAACACAATTTCCCGCCAATTAACAACTGTTATAACTGATATTCAAAATCCATTCTATATCAAACTCTAGCAATAAAAAAAAGGCATCATTGGGGGCGCCGGGAGGGGGGAGACGAGACGAGGCAGATTGAGCGGGGGTGGCGGCAGCAATTAGTGGCGGCATGGCAACGGAGGCTGCATCGGCGGGGGTGAAGGAGGGGCGGTGCGTTAGTGCTCAAGGAGATAGAATCGGGGGAAAGAAATAATCGGCGGTATTCTTGTAATTAAAAATTAATTCGACTCTGGCTCCTCTAAAAAATAATAACCAACTTCAATTAATTCAAAAAAAAAGGAAAATATGGAATATACTATAAAAATATAAGAGACACTATAATATTAAAATAATATATTATATAACTAATAACCCATTAATTTTAATTGATTGAATTAAACCAATTCTTGTCTGGTTTGTGATGAATCAGTCCGATTTAATGAGTCCTTTTCAATCTGTTTCAATGTCCAATTCTAATTTTTGCAACTATGATTCTAGCTCAGGTCGAATTTCGATTGGTTTGATTGGAAATTGGGTTTCATCCAAATAATGGATTGAATTCAATAGTATATTATTTTTTTTTCTTAATATCATGTGATTAAACTTAAAATTAAATTCTGGTTTAGCTATATTAGAAAACTTCAAAATATTATTGTCATATTTTAAAATACGGTTCTGATTGCTATATTGGATTTATAGCTGGTATAAAGTGTATTTGATTCAACCAAGTTCAACTAGACTTTAAAAATATAAATAAAATAATTATTAAATATGAAAATATATTTTATTATCAATATTTTATTAAATACTGATTAAAATATCATGATTTCAACAAAAGAAATTGGATTGTGTGAAAATTTCAGATTAAATAATCAAATAGAAATCAAAATAATACAAAGGCTTAAACCGTATGAGACTTGAATACAAAGACTTAAACCGTATCAAACTTGAAAACCGTAACAGACTTGAATGTAGTACACGATATATTAAGTACAACAAGATGATATGATATGATATTTAAAAGTATGTTTCTTGACATTGGAGCAAAATAGATGCTGTCATCTAGCCCACCATGTAACCGCCAAGTATTAAAAAATTATAATGATGGGGATTAAATTCAAGAATGTAACCAAAAGTGTGAAGTATAAAAATTAACCGTATGATGGCAATCAAATTGGATAAGTTTCAAATGTATGGCAGCTTTTTATCATTCCAAACAAAAGGAGGGACTGCAGCAAGCGCATATCTATATGTAGGGGTGTAAACGAGCCAAGCTCAGCCGAATAGAGATGTTTTTGAATTTAACTTAATTTTTGACAAGTATGTTTGAGCTTGTTTAAATGATTGGTGAGCTTTGATATATTATGAGTTGAGCCAAGCTCGTCCAAAATTCATAGTATTTGACGTTGGCTTGTATTTGGCTCGCAATGTTTCCTAGTCGAACTCGAGCTGAGCGAATGTTTGTGTTTGGCTCATGCTCGATTTATATAGGATCAAAATTTTCTTTTCAATACTATATAATTTCAATGTGACCTTAATAATATTGACGAGCCGAGTCAAACCGAATATTTTTTTGAGTTTGAACACATTAAACTCGAGTTTCGAGTCAAACTGAGCCGAACACTCCTTAGATTAAGCTCTGTTCATTGTTTAACTAGCTATCTATTTCGAGTCGAGTATTTTTTCAAGCACAAAATTAACGAGCACGAGTTTAAGCTGAATCGAGCTGAACATAAAATATTTGCGAGCAAGTTTGACTTGTTTACATCCTTATCTACAGGCACCGCCTGCTTTATACCAATTTGGGTTGAACACAAAAGTGGCCACTGGCGATGGTTCTCTTGGTCCTGATCCTGCACGGGGAACTTCTTAGATGGAAGCATATTCGCATCGTACTCCCCACATTTCATACAACGAATCAAAGAGGGAGACTTTTCCTTGTAAACCAGTTTTATTGGCTTAATTTTTTTTTCCTTTATCAAAATAGGAACCGAGCATTTGGTCGGTTAACCGAACCCAACTGAATTGCCGAACAAGCCTTTGACTACCTAAATTCCAAATCGATCCGAATCCTAACTAAGTCTAAAATTGAACCAAACTGAACTGAAATATTTCGATTGGTTCGGTTCGATTTATTCGGAATCAAAATTATTAAAACCATATTAAAATTAATTATAATTTTCATATAAAATAAGATTTAAGTATCATATCATATTCAAAAGTATTCTATAGACAGATATTATGTTGAAAATCTAAAATAAAATATAAATAAATAAAAAAAGATTCATAATAACCTATATAATGCATGAATATTAAGTCTATTATTTTAATTTTTTCAATTTTTTGTCGGCAGTTCCTAGCCGTATTTTTACGCACCTAAAAAATTACCCAACGTGGAAACTGAACCAATTTTTTTTATAACCCAACTGAATCAATAGTTCGTCAGTTTCCTGATTTCATCCAATCTTTGCTCCGCCCTAATCAAAATATATGTTATTCTTTTTTCCTTTCTTCTTCAAATCGTGCATAACGACCTGAGTCCTTTGAATTGGAATATGTTAGGTCCATGGATTGAGAAAATTTTTTAAGTGATAAAATTTCTCAAATGGTTATATTATAAAATCCCTTAAAATATAAAGATTATTGTACCAATGTAGTGTGCTTATAAATCTTTAATATACTTAATTGCTTTCAAAAAATAACTTGGGGTTATTAGTTTGGACTTGACCCAGACTCTTATCATAGTCAAAAGCATGGGATCAATAAGAATATAGATGATAAAATTTTGATGACTCAATGTTTTTCTTGGGGCCATTTCTCTTTTATTTGGACTTGCATGAACATTAAAAAAATTATGTAAATTGTGTAACAATGCTCAATTATATGAAAAAGGATACATGTTATACATGAAATCATATATATATTACAGCTGAATAGCTAATTCCCTCAAAATTTCAAGTGTTATGATGCTATCATGTATGTGTACCCTTGAACGTATTGATTACACCGAATATTAAGGGAGATACCAAATCTATTAGAATTTTCCTGAAAATAACCTAAATAAACTTTAATTATTATTAAATACTTCTTTATTTGTTGTATGAGCATATATATTGAAGATACATATTCACCTAGGAGTCCTATTGGGTTTAAATATAAATAAGACTTCCTCTATATAGAAAACATGTCAAATTATTTTATATTTTGGAGGTGCTTAGACTTTGAGGATCTAGGCTGTGAATCCTAATTCTTCTCCAATCTTGTGAGTAGATCAATGTAGCACCATGTTTCGGTTCACCCATGAACCAAACTAAAAATGCTACCGGTAACCGAATCGTTTGCTAATTTACTTGATTTGATTAAGCCGACTTGGATCTAACCTCTTGTCTCAAGATAGTGATGCAAATATAAAATACATGGATGAAATGTTTAAGTTCTAATATTGTTCTAAATGAATGCTATGATATACAATCATATTCAAAACAAAACAAACACGTGAACAACTCGACAAATTGCTATTTTGAAAATATAATTAATAGAGTCTCCCCTAAAAGTGCAATATGAACCACCATGTCAATAACAAACATTATATTTGGATAACAATAGAAATAACAAGCATAGCAAAAACTTGATGTTCTTCTCACAACATCCATTATCATCATTTTCCTTCTTTTAAGCCAAGTCTGAACTCCATTGCTCAGCCTGCTCAATTCTAGTCGTAATTATAATCACATGTGAAACATTTCATTAAATTTACTTGTCATTTCCTGTAATAAAATGTCATAATATTTAATTCACAACAATTCATCACACAACAATCCTGCAATAAAATATTTCAGCATTTAATTCACAACTATTCACAACATCACATCATGCCACAATTTCCATTCCGTAAAGCAGGTATATATGTGCAAGTTGCATTGCTGCTCCTCCGCAGTCCCGACAACACTCAATCATCCACATTTTCATCTACATATATAATACAAAAACGTTAGTAACGAGTGTTAAGGGGTCCAAAAATAACTAATAATCAAAGTGGCACATGAGAGCAAACTCTTTAAATGAAATCATTCATATACTTCTTTGTAGAATATTTCATAAAGGCACTGATTAGGAGTTGTTGGCATTGGCTCGATAGCATCCCATTCTGACTTGTAAAATGGCTTGGTAAATTTTAAAACGATCACTTGCATGGAAAAATTAATTATCTTTTAGATCTCTACATCCTTCATATCACTCCTGGCCCTGAGCATATAGGTAGAATACTCTCAAGTAGGCTCTTTTAGTACCTTTTGAATTAACAAGTCTAGACATGCGCTCCATTGCAATACTCGTAATCCTCCACACTTCTCCGATTTTGAGGAAGTCAAAGGTGGAGTTGTCATGATCCATCGGGAATGGAACGGCCCGCTCACCAATCCAGAGATCACTTTAACTAGCACGTGCCCGCTCGTGGTTTACATGAGTTGACTTTCCCTTGTCTCACATCTCACTAAAAAATTCGAGAAAAATTATATAAACATAGGTCTGGGTAGGGATTGTAATATCGTACGTCTGAAGGCATCATGATTAGGATCTGAGTTTTCAAAAACAAATTTGAGGGATCTCATCATCGAGGTTATTAATCCAAAAATTCATAAGACTAAATGCCCGTGTGGAGTGGGATCTAATAAATCTACCATTCGACATGTCACAATAAAGTGAAAGAGTCAAACCAGAATCAAGTATTAAACGGGCCTGGAAGAAGCTCCAATCGTGTCCACGCGCCTAGGGGTGAGCTCCTACTTTGTACATGTACATCAAAACTAAAAGCTAATGCTCTTTATGATGCATTCACACAACCTATATCACACTCACATCAACACACACACACACACACACACACACACACACACACACACACACACATTAATCTATAACAAGATTTTGTAGGCTACGTTGCATTTGATTAACAATTCATACTTAATTTAATTAATTAGTTCCTTAGCATTTATTTTAATACAATTCAAATCACACAAATTTATTTTTATTTATAATCAAATATTTTATCAAATTAATCAATCAAATTCTAGCTTATAGTGCTAATAATTAATAATTTTAATTAATTAGGTTAGAGCTAATTATACTTTGCGTAGTTGGCGATCAATGATGACTAGGGTTTGTCACGTGGTTTGAAACTCGAATTCGGCACACAGTGGCGATCAATGCCGAAAAGTGGAGCTTGGGCTTGGTGATGGCTAGGCGGAGATTGGCAACATCAATTGATAGCGGTACGACATGAATCAGGAGGCGACGGGGTGAGGAAGGGGAAGTGTTGGGGGAGGGTATGGGTGGCAATTCCATAAATAAAAGTTGAGTTGACTCTGACTCAAGTTAAAAATAATAACTAAATCATAATAAATTCATCAATAATCTAGAAAAATATAAAAAAATACTATAAAATATAATATACTCCATAACATCAAAATAATATGTTCTATAGCTAATAACCAACCCAAGTTGCTATATAACACGTCTTAATAAATTATTCGACCTAAAATAATTCTACGATCAAATATAAAAAAAACAATGACATATTGTCATATACTTTAATAACTTATTTCTCATCATTTTTCTAATGTTATCGCTAATAATGTATGGTTGGCCTCCGCTCAGCATGTGGGTTATGAAACTGACTCGTGTCGAACCAATGGTTGAACCGACCGGTTCACTAACGTAAAATTCTAACTCAAGTCATAGGCTTTGCAATTAACCTATGAAAGCATCCTCGATCTAATCCGCTGCAAGGTACACTTCTCTGATTTATTAAAATCTACATGTAGAAATTTTTTACATGCACCATGTGATTGGGAAAATAGGAATCATAATTAGTTTATTCTAAAAATATATATATTAAACTAATATTATTTCTATATGAAATACGTTGATTATGTATTATTTCCGGTAAGACAGACCAATTCAAATTAAAATTGCTTAGCTACTATAGATACACAACCACTCAATCGCATGATCATTATTTTTTCTCAAATTGGATAAAATTAATTTTATTATCCAACCATCTTTTAATCTAAGAGCTTATAATGTCTTTAGCGGACACAAAAGCATCCGCACCAACTGCTGCTAATTTTTTCCTTAAAATATTTTTGAACTTAACATTGCTTTCTATTGGATGCATACCCCAAATTACATCAAACAACTAATATTAAATAAATAAATTATACAACTAAATTTACATATCTTTGTGCCAATAAAGCATACCATTTGGAAGGTGCATGTCAAAATTTTCCATTACATAGAGGTTCATTCGTAGGGGATTGACAGCTTTGAAATATAAGTTGTTGCTTGCTACAATCATAGTTTTAAAATTTTGCTTGAGTAGACTTAATTTTATGGCTAACTGAATCAAATTCTATAAATTACTCCATATTGACTTAATTGACTATTCAGGTCAAGTTATCAATATGTATTATTTTTTAAAAATTAAATAAATCAATATTCGTAAGTAATATAGATCATATAATTATAAATTTAAATGTTAAAACAGTAATATATATTCATTTTGTTTACTTTTTTATTTACATAATAAAAATTTTAATTTAAATTACTCCGAATGTACTCGGTGAATGGAGCCAGAATTTCAAGCTCTCACCTCTCATGTTGGCCTGCTGCTTATAGTATTGCATCACTTCCGGTCAGAGTCGTGGCTGCAACCCAACGAATTGTGCAGCAAAAGCATTTGCGGACTAGTCAAAAACTCAGAAGTCCTAAAAAGACTCATTGATCTCTGTTAAATTAAAGTTGTTCGATATCTATTTCCCTGTTGTATCATTGTTTATCCATTGATCTAGAGAACAACAACATTCGTGTATATATATATCCGTAACATTAATATATCATGAAACATTGTCACTCTGTATTCCACGCTTGGCAGGGAGTCATGGGAGTTGCACCAAGAGGGCGTCACTGAGTCGCTCAATGGTGCGGCCATTGTCGACTGCCACCGTCGCCGTGACGGTGAGAATCTGGCCGGAGGTGGCGGTGGCGGCGGCCAATTCCTGGCAGCTCTCTTGGGTCTCCATGGTTTGGAAGATTTGGTTGGCCAGTCCTGCTCTGCCTCCAGATTAGATGCCAAATAATGCAGCTTTGTTGCCAAACGCCCACACCTTCATGCAAGAGCGCTCTCTTGTGTACTCAAGAACGGACGGCCAGTTATGCCCCTCTCTTGCTTGCTTCTCTGCTTCTAGCACTCTGATCGTTTCTTCTAGCGCTTTGATGTGAGATATTGTCTCATCTATCAACTCCACTCGATGAACCTTCTTAGATATTTAACCTAAGACAACAACAAAGAATGAAATGTTAGAAGAAAACATGAATTTGCACCAAGTTAGATCAAGAGGAAAATTATAAGTTATAATGATAACCTTTGCTGATACATTAGGCACCATCTTTTGCAGCTTCTGGCACAGCAAGCTAAACTTGTTCCTTCTCATCCTGAGATTGTTTGGTTTGTCCCATATCGGTCGTAGAGGTTGTTGGTGACTTGTATATAGGCTAATGGGAAAACTTTATTTCTTGAGTTAACTTTTGAAATAAGAAGGCCCGTGACACCTATTACGAGTTTTCCTTTGGTTATTTAAAGTATCTTTTAGAGGCCCAAAGGGCCCAATAGTATTGGTGGAGCTTGGGTGGGGGCTTAAAGGGCCCAACAGTGGTATTAGAGCCAAGTTCGAACTGGATTTGCCTATGTTTCCTTCATAGGTTCCACTTGATGATTTTAGGGGAGTTTCCAAGTGAGTGTGGGGTCGCCGGAGTTGTGGGTGCCGTTTGATGATAAAGTGGAGGTTGATAGACGGTGATTGTTTCGGGACGCCTGATGTGTGAAGGGGAGTTGTTGGGTTTGTCCCATATCGGTCGTAGAGGTTGTTAGTGACTTATATGGGAAAACCTTATTAATTGAGTTAACTCTTGGAATAAGAAGGCCCCTGATTTTTATTGTGAGTTTTTCTTTGGTTATTTAAAGCCTCTTTTGGAGGCTCAAAGGGCCCAACAGTGTTAGTGGAGCTTAGGTGGGGGCCCAAAGGGCCCAACAAAGATCATCTTCCTGCATCATTTGAATCTCTTCCGATGCATGCAGAGAGAAAATGCTGTGGTGGGTCTTCTTCCATGGCAACCTTTTTGTGTTGTATGGATTTATACACAACAGAAAGTTGGTGCTTTCTGATCACTTTGGTGTGATAGCACGGAGATTGTTGAGCAGAACAGTTGATATATACGGTTATACGGTCTAGAAGATCTCAGAACTTAGGCTAAATGGAAACTGTTTCATGAGTAATCTGCTGTTTGACTTAATTTGCTAAGTAAAGGAGAAGTTGGAAGGATCAGACAATCATCGTTAACTGGATTACTTGATTATCTCAGCAATGCCTTTGTTAATTATATCACTTGACATTAATATGTTTTTGGACTCTACATATAACTGTATTGATTCATCATATAAGTAAACTTGGTTTATAATTAGAGATGAACTGGAATACTGATCTCTTGGGTCATTCCAAAATTTATATGAAGTGTATATTAGAGTAAAGGTCTGCCCAATCATTGATCTTCTCATCAATTAATTGATTAGCTTGATTTATTAGAAGTTGATTACTTATGAGAATTAGTTAAAATCTTGTTAGAAGTTGAATTATGAGAGTAAGTTTGAGCTCTAAACCATGGTTTAATCAATTAAACACAGACCCACTCATAGAACGACTAGGTACCACTTAATATTTATTCTCATTTTTTTGCCCAAGTTTTGGAATAAAAACTCACTTTTATAACTATTATTTATTATCTACTCTTATTATTAAATTTTCTTGAAAGTTTGTCTCTGATAAAAAGCAATAGATTTAATTAATTTAAATAGAGCAAAATAAAAAAATTTATTATAGTTTCTTTCCTCAATTAAATTTTATCACTAAAAAATTAAAATCTATCTATAAGCATATTAAATTATTATAATATATCTTATTATTTAATAAAAATTATATTTTTACTCTTGTCGCGCATAGCGAATCATCTTCCCTAATTTTAATCGTATGAAATACTATGATTTTGGTTAACTTTGACAATTGGCATGCATAACAATATTGTTGACATTTGTAATAATTATTAGGAGATGGATTCAGGCTATGTTAGTTCCAATTAAACCACTATATATATATATATATATAGTGG